>CAUYRT010015303.1:0-106014 GCA_963574885.1 Lepilemur ruficaudatus | reverse complement strand
CTAATTGTGCAACCTCCCAAATTTTCAAATTTTATTCATTCATTTAGGGGAAGAGACAAATTTTGAATAGAAATACAGTTGGCCCCCTGTATCTTAGGGTTCTACATCCTTGGATTCAAACAACCTTAGAGCAAAAATATTTAAAAGAAACAATATAATAATAAAAATGATACAAATAAAATACAGTATAACAACTATTTACATAACATTTACATTGTATTATGTATAAGTAATCTAAGGATGATTTAAAGTAGTCGGGAGGGTGTGTATACGTTATATGCAAATACTACACCGTTTTGTATGAGAGACTTGAGCATCTCCAATTTTGGTATCCAAAGGTGGTACAAAAACCAATCCCCTGTAGATACCAAGAGACCCTATAACTGATAGCTCATTGATTACTTGATAACCCAATTAATGAGGAAGAGTGAATAATATGAACATACTGAGAAAAAATTTAAATTTCTTGCTGTTTGACAAGATAAAAATAACATGAAACTCATATCACACCATTCTCAAATAGAGCAGCGACAACAAATTGCCTAATGAATTTTGATGATTCAAAGAGTATTTAAGATTAGTCACTTAAATTAGTCACTAATCACTTCTATGATTAGTCATAGAAAACTTGAAATACTCCTAAATCTTACAGCTCATCTATAAAAGAAACTATACAGTAATGTTTCCAAATTTGACAAAAATCTTGAACATTGTCATAATACTACAGTAATGTGTTGTAAAGCTGAAATAAACATTTTAAACTATCTGTAACTATCCTCAACTTGTGGAGGAAAGATTGAATTATCTATTATCTTTACCAAAAGCTGTTTTACATATTGTCATATGAAAAGGTGATCAAAGAGTATGTAACCAAAGCATGTAGGAAAAATTATAGAGATGTGTAAACATGTTGACTGATAAAAATAACATATCATCTTCCTGGAATTTTGTAAAGTTTGTAGTATTTTTCAGTTTAAAAAAATTTTTTAGGGTGTAATTTCTCTTCTCACCCTAAATATTGATACATACTATTTTTAACCTAATTTTGTATTTTTAGCTTTGTATGCCCTTTCTTTAAATGTGGCCTCCCAAATTGCACAAGCATGGGGCCCCACAAAACTTGGATCTGCCCCTTAGACTTGGGTTGAGATGGAAAAAAGAGGATATATTTAGGGTGGATTTTGGAAATAGAATAAATGCTTGTAAGATTGTCTTATTGAAAGGCTGTAACCCATTTCTGAGGGGTGAGTGAGTTAAAACTCAGAAATAAAATAACTCCTCCAAAGTTGTACAACTTGGAACTGGCTAACTAGGATTGAATCCTGATGTGTTACGCTCAAATGCCTCTGTTCATTGTCACATGTGAAGCTTCAGTTTCCTTAGGGTGCTTTTGAGGATTCATTTAAATGAGGCCTACAAAGCGCTTCCTGTGGTATCCAGCATACTGTCTAGTGTTCTTGGGATGTTGCTATTATTAAGATGATAAGAGGGTTTATTCTTTACATGTGCATGGCTTTTTAAAATTGGGAAAATTTTCTCTGTCCATTTGCCAATCTCTCTGCAGGAGTCAGGCCACTTTGCTGTAGGTTTCCAGTTTTTCAGGGAATAAAGGAATCTCTTCATCGCTCCCTACTTGTTATTTGTCAGCCAGCCAGCGCCCAGTGCTAGGAGTGGCTGCTCATAAACAGCAGAGCCCTTTGGCTGACCGGCCTATGGAATGTCAGCAGCAGAACTACTTGGTGGAATCTGCACGTGGGACAGAAACCGTACGTGCTCCAGTAAGGGTGTTGGTGGTACCTTCAGTTTTAAAAGAGGTGGGAGAAGAGAGTCATATGTTTCTTGATGATGCAAGAGCAGGGCAAACCTTTAGGACTCTGGAGCGATTCTCAGATAACCCTATCTAGTTTGTTTAGATTATTTTAGGCAGATTTAAGGTGAGGAGTGAGGTGAGATGAGTCTAATTTTTAAAGATTGTACATCCTCAAAGTGATCCATTATTGACACTTATTTCAACATCTCACAATTCTTCTAATGTCCTTTTGGATTTTTCAATTACTTCTGTAAAACTTATTTTAACATCCGACAAGTAGGAATAGTAACATTTATCTCTTTGGGAACTAAAATTTTATTCATGTTTTTATTTTGTGTTTTCATAATTAGTTCCTACTTTATCACCCAAGAAGCTCCTCCCCGCTTTATAAAAATTTTAATTTTTTATTCCAAGAAGAGAGAATTGAAGGCTTTTGAACATACAGACACATGCTTAAACGCATGCACAAGTTCCTTTTGCTAGAAGTAAATATGAGCTCTAAAAATGGGGTGTTTTCGTAATGTTCCATTCCATCTCTACATAACAAGGGCTACTGCTTCTATTCTCCCAGGCCACCACACCCTTAAGTGGTCAAAATAAATCCTGTGGGCTCCCAGCTGCCAGTGGTTTGCTAGAAGAGATAACAATTATTTTTGTTTGTTCTTTCCTTGCTGGTATTATGCTTGTTGCACTTTTAAATTAGGTTAGTGCCAGATACAGATTTCAATTATAATTTGAATTGTCCTTTAATTGCTCTTTGTCCACCTGCTGTTTTACGAGTGTGGCACCCTCACACAAGGGCTGGGACAACTTCTTTTTCCTTTCCTTCAGCAGACCCACATTCCATTATTACAGCTTCATTTCATTCCTGGGAAGTAACACAAACCAACTGTGACTTCATTCTTTATGATTCTCCCCAATGTGGCACTTGAAATTACATAAAAGATGGATCAATAAAACTGAGAGGAAAATCAAAAGAAAAGAGAGATGATTAAGAATTAAAGAAGGATTCTGTCAGGATGGATTTTTTTTTTTTTGACAAAACCTTATTTCTTGAGTTTCTCCTCCCTGTATAACTTTATTTATAATATATGATGAGATTAAACAATAAGGGTTTTTTAACATAACATTAAAAATTAAATATTTCTTCCTCGTTTGTATAGTAGCAAGTATCAGGAAAAAAAAAAGAAAACCTGAAATATTTCTTGTCCAAATCTTATGGTAGGTAAGCAAATTATCTTAGGAATTGAGTGATAAACTTCTGTCTTCAGGCTGAGGGACCATTCAGTATGAACCAATTTTTGTTTTGGTTCAGTACAAAAATTCAAAACAATTCAATACAAAAATATAACAATTTTTGAACTGGAACCTTTATTTCTTGTAACTGAAAAATATTAGCCTTGCTCTGAGTTTCTAATGAGATTATGTTTTTTATTTACCCCATACCCCTCTAAAAATGAACACACACACAAACATACACATGCACATACGTGTTTACGTAAACGTCATTCCTGTATGCACTTAAAAGTGTGCTTGTATTTACACAAATGAAATAGGTGGCTTTTTTTTCCTTTTGTATGATGTCAGTATTTATTAGCTACAATTGAATGAAAGCCTCAACAAGGACAAAAGGTGATGTCACTTTTCTTTTTAATACAGAATGTGCAGGCCCTCCAGTAATGCAGCCTGTGGTCTCCGTTCCCATCTGCAGAGAAACTAGGGAAGCTGGAAGTCTAAATCCCAATGACAAACCTCTTCCTTTTTGCTGTGATAGTCTCAGTTCAGGTGAGATCACTTTAGGAAAGTTTAGATGAATGTGAAAATGACAGTAGGGAGCCAACATCTCAAGCTTTGCATAACTTCCTCCATAGAAGACAGTGGAAGTTTTCTTTTTCTTTTCTTTCTTTTTATTTCAGAATATTATGAGGGTACACACATTTTGTTTACATGATTTGCTTTTGTGCAGTTTGAGTTAAAGTTATACGTGTGCCCGTCACCAAAAACGTGTGCATTATACCCACTAGGTGTGAATTTACCCAACCCCCCTCCCCCTTCCACCTGCTTGGTTTTCCTTGAGTTTTACTACTATATGTGCACGTGAGTGTTGATCAATTAGTTCCAATTTAATAGTGAGTACATGTGGTATTTGTTTTTCCATTCTTGTGATACTGCATCCAGGTTGTTACAGAAGGTATTCACCAATTTTTTATGGCTGAGTAGTACTCCATGGTATACACACACCACATTTTATTAATGCACTCATGTATTGGTAGACACTTGGGTTGATTCCACATATTTGACATTGTGAGTGGTACTGCAATAAACATTTGAGAGCACGTGTCTTTTTGATAAAATAGTTTTTTTCCTTTGGGTAAATACCCAATAGTGGGATTGCTGGATCAACTAGTAGGTCTACTTTTAGTTCTTTGAGGTACCTCCATAATATTTTCCATAGAGTTTGTGCTAGTCTGCATTCCCACCCACAATGTATAAGTGTTCCCTTCTCTCCACATCCATGCCAGCATCTGTTGTTTTTGGACTTTTTGATAAAAGCCATTCTCACTGGAGTTAGTTGATATCTCATTGTGGTTTTGATTTGCATTTCCCTGATGAAAAGCTTCTGTTCATGTCTTTTGCCCACTTCTTTATGGTTTTTTATTTATTTTTTTGCTGATATGTGTGGGTTGTTCTGGTTATCAGCCCTTTATTGGCTCTATATAGCATCCAAATATTTTCTTCCATTCTGGAGGTTGTCTATTCACTCTGTTGACTGTTTCTTTGGCTATACGGAAGCCTTTTAATTTAATCAGGTCCAATTTGTTAATTTTTGTTGTAGTTATGATTGCCTTTGGAGTCTTCCTCATAAATTCTTTGCCTAGATCAATATCTAGAAGAGTTTTCCCAACATTTTCTTCTAGAATTCTAATAGTTTTAGGTCTTAGGTTTAAGTCTGTTATCCATCTTTAATTAATTTGTGTGAGTGGTGAGAGGTATGGATCCTGATTCAGTCTTCTACATGAGCCTGTACAATTTTCCCAGCACCATCTTTTCCCCAGTGTATGTTTTTGTCTGCTTTGTCAAAGATCAGATGGCAATTTGGGGCTAGTTTTATACCTGTGTTCTCTGTTCTGATCCCTAGGTCTATGTCTCTGTTTTTGTGCCAGTACCAACCTATTTTGGTTACTATAGCCTTGTAGTATAGCTTGAAATCTGGCTAAATTGATGCCTCCCAATTTGTTCTTATTGCTTAAGGTTGCTTTGGCTATTTGGGGTCTTTTCTGGTTCCATACAAAGAGAAGAACTATTTTTCCTAAATCTGTGAAAAATAACATTGGTGTTCTAATGCAGATTTAATTGAATCAACAGACCACTATGGGTAATTAGACATGTTAACAATGTTGATTCTGCTGATCCATAAGCATGATATGTTTTTCCATCTGTTTATGTCCTCTGCTATTTCCTTCCTCAATGTTTCATAGCTATCTCTGTAGAGGTCTTTCACCTCCTTAGTTAAATATATTCCTAGGTATTTTATTTTCTTTGTTGCTATTGTGAAAGATACTGAGTTTTTAATTTGATTCTCAGCTTGAATGTTGTTGATGTATATGAATGCCATTGATTTGTGTACATTGATTTTGTAACCTGAAACTTTGCTGAATTGGATAATCAATTCCAGGAGTATCTTGGCAAAATCTTTGGGGTTTTCTAGATTTAAGATTATATCATCAGCAAAGAGTGACATTTTGACCTCTTCTTTCCCCATTTGGATACCCTTGATTTTCTTCTCTTGTCTAATTGCTCTTGATAGGACGTTCAGCACTGTATTGAACAGAAGTGGTTGATAGTGGACAACTTTGTCTGGTTCTAGTTCTAAGGGAATGCTTTTGATATTTCCTCATTCAATATGATGTGGGCTGTGGATTTGTTGTATATGGCTTTTATAATTTTGAGGTAAGTCCCATATATGCCTATTTTGTTAAACATCCTTACTATAAAAGGGTACTGGATTTTGTCAAGGGCTTCTTCTGTATCTATTGAGAGGATTGTGTGGTCTTCTCTCTCTCTTTTTTTTTTTTGCTTTCATTTATGTGGTGAATTACATTTATCGATTTGCGTATGTTGAACCATCCTTTCATCTCTGGGATGAAGCCTACATGGTCATGGTAAATTATTGTTTTGATGTGCAGCTGAATTGATTTTGCCAGGATTTTAATGAGAATTTTTGCATCAATATTTATAAGGGATATTGGTCTGTAATTTTGTTTTTGTGTCCTTTCCTGGCTTTTGTATCAAGGTGATATTGGCTTTGTAAAATGAGTTGGGGAGGATTCCTTCCTTCTCAATGTTATAGAATAATTTTTCAGTATAGGTACCAGTTCTTTTTTGAAAGTCTGGTGAAACTCAGGTGTGAAAACATCAGGTCCAGGACATTTTTTTGTTGGAAGACTTTTTATTGCTGCTTCAATTTTGATACTTAATATTGGCCAGAAACTATATTCCTTCCTGATTGAGCCTACGGAGGCTGTGTGCTTCTAAAAATTTGTCTATTTCTTCCACGTTTCCAAGTGTTGGGGCATAGAAGTTTTTATAATATTCAAAGATAATGTTTTGTGTTTCCATGGTATCAGTTGTGATTTTTCCTTTTTCATTTCTGATTGAGCTTATTAGACTACTTTCTTTTCTTCTTCTGGTTAATCTAGTGAGAGGCCCATCAATTTTGTTTATCTTTTCAAAGAACCAACTTTTTGTTTTAGTAATGTTTTGTATAATTCTTCTGTTATCAATTTCATCTAGCTCTGCTCTGATCTTTATTATTTCTTTTATTCTGCTTTATTTGGGATTGGTTTGCTCTTCCTTTTCCAGTTTTTTGAGAGGATTCATTAAATTGTTGATTTGTGATCTGTCTTTTGGATGTAGGCATTTAGGGCTATGAATTTTCCTCTCAGGACTGCTTTAGCTGTAAACCACAGATTTTTTTTTTTATAACTCGTGTCCCCTTTATTACTTAGTTCAAAGAATCTTTTGATTTCCATCTTAATTTCCTCCTTGACTCAGCTATCATTCAGCAGTATGTTGTTTACTTTCCATGACTTTGTGTATAGATGAGTGTTTCTGTTGGAGTTGATTTCTAATTTTATTCCTCTGTGGTCTGAGAAGATACATGGTATAATTTAAAAAAAAAAAAACTTTTGAGACATGTTTTGTGGCCTAGCATGTGATCAATCTTAGAGAATGGTCCATGAGCTGATGATAAGAATGTATATTCAATGGTTTTTTGGTAGAATGTTCTATAGATGTCTGTTAGGCCTATTTGTTCTAGAATTCTGTTTAAATCTATTATTTATTTGTTGATTTTCTATTTGGAGGATCTGTCCCATTCTGTCAATATGGCGTTAAATTCCCCATGCATTATAAGGCTGCTGTTCATCATTTTGTTTAGATCAAGTAGGGTTTGCTTTATGTATCTGGGCACTTCTGTGTTGGCTGTGTAAATATTGAGAATAGTTATGTTTTCTTGTTGAATGGTTCCCTTTATCATTATATAATGACCATCTTTGTCTGTCTTTACTTTTATTGATTTGAAGTCTATGTTATCTGATATGGGAATGGCTACACCAGCTTTCTTTTGGTTTCCATTTGCATAGAATATTGTTTTCCAACCCATCACCTTGAGTCTGAATGAGTTCTTATAGGTTAGATATATTTCCTAGAGACAGCAGATACTTAGCTTGTATTTTTTATCCATTCAGCTAGTCTATGTCCCTTGAGTGGAGAGTTCAAGCCATTCACATTTATTGAAAGAGTTGATAAGTTCAGTGGATTCTGTTCATCCTGTTAAGTAGAAGTTTATTGTTCTGTTTTATGTCTGGAGCAAGCCATTGTTGTATATGGCCTCTGACTTTTATCTTTTGGGTGATTTTACACTGGTGGGTGTCTACTGTGCTGATCCATGTATGATGTAGTTTTGAGTACTTCTTGTAGTGCAAGTCTTGTCTTGACAAATTCCTGCAGTATTTGCTTGTCTGAGGTTTTTATTTCTCCCTCATATAAGAAACTTAGTTTTGCAGGATACAAAATTCTAGGCTAGCCGTTATTCTGTTTGAGACTGAGAGTGGGGCCCCAATCCCTTCTGGCTTATAAGGTCTCAGTTGCCAAGTCTGCAGTTAGTCTGATAGGTTTTCCTTTATAAGTTACCTGATTTTTTCACCTTGCTGCTTGTAGGAGTTCCTCTTTTGTGTTTACTTTGGCAAGTCTGATGACTATGTGTTTTGGTGATTGCTTCTTTGTGATGACTCTCCCAGGGGTCCTTTGAGCTTCTTGTGCCTGGATATCTAGATTTCTAGCAAGGCCAGGGGAATTTTCCTTGATTATTCCTTCAAATCGATTTTCTAACCCTTTTGTATTTTCTTCTTTGCCCTCAGGAATGCCTGTGATTATTATGTTTGACTTCTTTACATAATCCTACGTTTCTCATAGGCTTTGTTCATTCTTCTTATTTCTCTGTTCTAACTCTTTGACTGATATGTTTAGCTCAAAGATGTTATCTTCAAGCTCTGAGGTTCTTTTTTCTGCCTGATCTAGCTGATTTTTAAGGCTTTCCACTGTGTTTTGTAAATTCTTGAATGAATTTTTCATTTGCAGAAGTTTTGTTTGTTTTTTCTTTAATAATTCAATTTCTTTATAGAATTTTTCATTCATTTCTTGCACTGTTCTTGTGGTTTGTTTGTGTTGGGTTTTTATTTTGTCTTATATTTTACTGAGTTTCCTTATAATCCACAATCAAAATTCTTCATCTGTCATTTTAATTTTTTCATTTAGGTTGGCATCCATTGATAAGAGTTAGTGTTTTCTTTTGGGCATGTCCTCTTGCTTTGATTTTTCATTATTCTGAAGTTCTTTCACTGGTTCCTTCTCATCAGGCCTCTCAATCGAGAGCTGTGGGTGGTAGGGCTGGCTTATGGACCTTTCTTTGAGTCCCTGAAGATTGGTCCCTGACCATGTAATGGAGAGGAGTGCTAGTCTTGAGTTGCCTTTGGGGTGCTTTAGCATGTTTGAGGAACTTCTCAGGTTATGCCACTCTGGCGGCTCCACTCTCATTGGAAAGCTTGGCTGGGAACATTCCCCCACTGCAGAGAAACAGGCTTCTCAGTACTGAGCACTCTCATGGATATTATGAGGGGAAGGGGTCTACCTGCACCAATCTTGTGTCCCTGGGGCACCAGATCCTACCTGCCTATCCAAGCTGCCAGCAGTTGAACCCGCAAAACACCACTGGGGGCAGGGGAACTCTGCTCTTAGTAGTGGACTCAGGCAGGAATGCATCCCTATTGCAGAGAAACAGGTTTCTCAGTACTGAGCACTTTCATGGTTGCTGTGGAGGGGTAGGGACCATAGCTACAAGCTAGCTGACTTGAGCCAAAATTACTTTCTGTGGTACAAAGAATGAAGGAGGTGCACAGGAGGCAGTGTCTAGGTGCAAGAATGTCAGCTTTCTGGTCTCTTGTGGCACATTCCTGGGGGTGAGAGTTTTGTGTTCCACTGCACACTGGAGTCACCCAAATGGGGTAGGGGAGCCCCACTTACCCTTTCACTGGGATCCAGGCCTCTCTGGATATGGTCCATGCTGCTGTACTCTCTTCTCTCTTCCTCTTTCTCAGCTTTGCAGCCCTTCTTTGTGGGGTCCCCAGACGCCTCTGCTATCTCTTCCCATGATCCACACCAGAGGTGCAATTGTTCTCTACTCTCCTCAGTCCAACCTTCTACCCTTCAGCTGGGACAGTTCAACAAGCTGTGTCTCTAGTTGGCCATCTTGGCTCACACAAAGTCAAGTACGCGTTCAGCAAGTTTAACTTCCAAGTTATCTAAACGGGCTTTCCTGTAATTCCAGTTCTGTAGCACTGGGTTCTTCTTCCCCTTATGTCTCCTTTTCCTGCTATGAGAACTCAGGTTCCAACAACATCAATGTATTTACTGAATTACTCAACCCTTCATCTTAAGGAAAGATTAAACTTCTATCTCTATGAAAGTAGGTCATAGAGACAGATTGGAGAAAGGCACCCAGGTTAAACTCCCATGGTGACAAGAAGATAGGAATGCTATCTTCCTTGATGTTTCCATTTCAGAGAGATGGTTCCCAGGCCCTTGTACCTCCTTCAGGAAGCAAAGTCAGCTGCCAGCTCGGGAAGTTTTCTTTATCACTGCTTTTCATCTCATTAAATGTCTAGTGCTAGATTAATATGTTCATTTATTAACCCCAATAGGAAAAGGAAGGAACGGTCTGATTATTGCATAATTCATCATTTTTTATGCCTTTGACTCTGTCTCCTCCTCTCCTTCCTAGCAACCTCCTCAGGACCAGCTCCTCCTCCTAAATTACTATATCCAAACATTTTAAGTGTGACCTACTTATTGAAGAACATGCTCAGAAATTTGATGCTGTAATTACTCCTAGAATTAGCAAAAAAACATAGCTAACTTGTTCATCCTACATCTCCTCATAGTAGCTATTCAAAGTATAAGCAGAGAGTATCCTTTGATTGTGTTAAGCCTTCCTGTTTAAATAAATAAATAAATAAATAAACAAATAAATAAATAAATAAATAAATAAAAATATGTCCTTGCCACATCATCAGTAGCTTGATTTGGTTTCAGAGTGAATGCAGCTACACACCTCGAGTGACTGCTTTTAAACAATTAAGTCCCGTCTCCACCTTAACAGTTTATTCATTAGTCACTATTGAAGCTTTGTTCTTACTTGTTAGTAACTGAGAAAACATACACTTTAGCTCACAATGTCTATGCACTCTCTCCATCACTGTGATAATAGTTTCCTCAATCATGGCCAACTTGTCAGCATGGAAACTCTGTATCATGGGTGTCATAGAGAAATTTCATCCAAGCTACGTCTGGGTGACTCCATTCATCCAAATGAAATGGAAAGCAGAAATCCGGATGTTAATCACTAATGGGATTTTTTTCCTTAAAATATCTGTTTATTTAACACCTTTCAGGTTAGTAGTTCTCAAATTCTTAAATTCATGATGCAGTAAAAACAAATACATAGAAAATTTGACAGGCCTCTAGAGGATGACCCACTTTGCGTGTGTGTGTGTGTGTGTCAAGTAAAAAAGTAACAAACATTCTCTACTTGTGCCACCATTTCATAAAAGGAAGAACATCTAAATGTAGAAAGAGCATGATCTCACATTAAAAGAGAGAGTTCTTTTAAATGAATACTTTTATCTTTGGTGAAAATGCACTGCCTATTTTTCTCATTTCACCCAGACCTGTGAGAACTCCATGTTGGAAATGAACAGGTCTGAGAGGTGCTTTGGAGATATAGCTCAGTGAGCATTTGGTTGATTGACATCTCAATAACACAGACTGTGGACGCCTGTCATTGTAGTTTTGCCTACATGTTCTTTTTTTCTTCTTATCGGCATGTCGGGATGGAGGCTTTAAATCTCAAGTATTTTTGCCTACTGGGTGTGTACTCATGTGGATGGCTCTTAAGTTCACGTTTCTCTGGGAACTATGCTTGTGGGCTTAGTGAAGATTACTCATTTTTGAAACAGGATCAGCCTTACACTTATGTGGAGTAGGTAGTGGCTTATGTGGCATGATATGTGGGGTGCTGAGAAAGCTCGAAAATAATTCTTCCACTCAGTTGCAACACAGTCTGAAATCTAAAACATGGAACATGGATGTTTTTTCCTCTGGGCTCCCCTGGGAGTCCTCTTGCCTCCTTTTCTCTATCTACATGCTCCCCTTAGGTGATCTTCCTCATTCTAAAGGATTCAAACACCATTGTTATGTTGAAAACCTGTTTTTTTTTTCAATTGACACAATAATTGTATATATTTATGGGATAATTATCCTGATTTGGCAGGATAATTAACTGGCAACTTGTTTTAAAGTGGACTTGTTTTTAAATGATGGAGGGGGTATTTTTTTATCAGCAGATCATGAGATGATTGCTATTGAGGTAGTCTATCACTCAGTTCTCAAGAGGAGGGGGCACGACACACCACACAGGGCCACATAGCACAGGAACAGGGTTGTCAGGATGCAGAAAGAGCACCAAGAAAGCATGGGCAATAGCGTTTATTGTGGTTTTCATAGGAAGGACTGGGCAAGGCCAGGTAAGCAAGTTGAGCAGGTTTAGGATTAGATGGTTTGAATAATTTCAGTGGACTCTGGGCTATAGAAGTGAGCTCTGGTTGTCTGCTAGCTGGCCCTGGGTTGATTAGGGCAGGGGAATGTTGACTTGATGTGTGAAAGCTTGAGAAAGGAGGTATTTGGGGGTGTGGGTTCTAGATTGTTTGGTTTGCATATGAAAGGTATGCTTGAAGGGAATTTATTTGATATTGCTAGAAATTAGCTAGCCCTAGGAGGGGCAGTCTCTCCCTGGTTATTGAGGCACCAGAAGCTAGAGCATCAGGAATACAGAATATAAGAAAATAGAGTTAGTACACAACCTCCCACATGGGTATCTGCTGCCCAGACCTCCCTTTCATGCAGATTCATCTATCCAGCTGTCTACTTGGCATGGTCACTTAGATGCTGTAGGGCATTTCAAAATTAACCTGCCTTTCAGTTCTACTTCCAGAATATATCTTTTTTTTTTTTTTTGAGACAGAGTCTCACTGTGTTGCTTGGGCTAGAGTGCCGTGGCGTCAGCCTAGCTCACAGCAACCTCAAACTCCTGGGCTCAAGTTATCCTTCTGCCTCAGCCTCCCGAGTAGCTGGGACTACAGGCATGCGCCACCATGCCCGGCTAATTTTTTCTATATGTTTTAGTTGGCCAATTAATTTCTTTCTATTTTTAGTAGAGACGGGGTCTTGCTCTTGCTCAGGCTGGTCTCGAACTCCTGAACTCAAACGATCCACCCACCTCACCCTCCCAGAGTGCTAAGATTACAGGCGTGAGCCACCATGCCCAGCCCAGAATATACCTTATATTTATACACTGTTCCTTATAGCCACTGCCACCAGGCTAATCTAAATTAATACTTCGTATCTCGTCTTCAAACTCCAGCCTTCTCAGTTTGGAGAAGACACAAGAGACAACAAACCAACCATCATTAAACACCCCCCCAAATCAACAAGTGAATATAAATACCATAAACATTCTTCTATTCTTCCATTCTTCTCAGTCCCCCACCATCATTGTCCTGTAGCACAGGACTTAATTTATTATCCAGCCACTTGCTAGAGTAAACTTTTGCTAATATTAAGCAGAGCCTGTCACTCTCTTATTTAAAAGTTTTCAGAGTTTTAAGATTTCCAACATGCTCAGAATGAAGCCTTCCTCACTATCATGGGCTAGTATTCCTGCAGGACATGATGGCAGTTTAGCTCTCTGCCTTCATTTCCTGCCATCTTCATCCTCAGGCATTATGCTTCCCAGCTTTTTTGAGTTTCTGGAACATTCTAAGGAACTTAGTAGTTTCTGGTCACTCTGTGTGAAAGTTTTCTCTAAGACTTTGTGTATCTACTTTTTGTCCTTTAGCTATCTGCTTAACAATCATCTCTTTAAAGAGGACTTCTCTGAACATCCTCTCTAAACACACCCCCATCATGTGTCATATCGAGTTTCTTTCTTTTATCATGTGTATATTGATGTCTGGTTATGTATTCATTGTTGGTTTGTTGCTATAGTGTCTTGTCCCCAAGAATATAAGCTCCAGGAGGACTGTCCTTATCTGCCTTTCTACCATTTCAGTCCCATTGCCTAGTATAGCCCCTTCCATAGAAGAGCTTTGAGTAATATCTCCGGGAAGAATGAATCCTTTGGCTAAGCACTGTTTTCTCTCACGATTCTTCTTTTAAAGTTCAAGGCAAAACTCTTAAGAAAGCATAGCAAAAATTTTGTTTATCACTTTGTTTTCCTCCTTGACTACATAAGAACAATACAAACCCAGAGAGTGGCAGGTAGAAAAAAGGATGATGACCAGATTTATATAAAACACATAAAGACAAAGTAGTGTCGACATGGCTGTTTTGTAAGTTTTAAATTTTAAATTTTTTTAAATTATCATTTCTCAAAAACTTACCATGTGCCAGTCTGTGTTAAATGTTTTTTAAAAATTATCTTATTTGTTCATCACATAACTACATAAAGTATGTATTACTACAAATAGTTTTAAAATTATCTACTCAAATTGCAATAACTCTATAAAGTAGGTATTATTCTTTAGATATTATAGAAAAGATTTAAGAGGAAGATTTGGAAGATGACAGTTTTTATTTGGTTATAGTTTTGTGTACTCCATAAAAATAGGAGAAAGTATGGACTCTGGAGCCACACTGAGTTGAGTTTTCATTTCTCACTGTATCATTACTAGCTGTGACCTTGAATATATTATCTAACTTTTAAAAAAATTATTTTTTTCATATAAATAATGGGAAAAACATTTGTGCCTCCTTGTAGGGTTGTGGTAATCATTAATTTAGATTATATAATGGATAGAAATTATTGTAACACAGTGTCTGGCCCATAGAAAATGCTTCAAAAATATTAGCTATTAGTATCATTTTCGATTTTGAAGGGGAGGCCCACATAAAAAAAGGAAACTGTTGTCCTTGGTTTCAGGGAAGATGTCGCAGTTTAGGAATGTTATAAAACTATAGCAGAAATTTCTGTACTTAAATGTCTTTGCAGATGTTTGTCATATATATAATGACTATATTTGTGCTAAAGTAAAATTAGTGAAAAAATTGATAAAATATCACATAGAACATATACAAAAATACGGCTTAGAGATGTGTTTCTAAATATATAATGAATACATTAATAAGAACTAATGGATCCACCTCATTTGCTATCACGTTTAAAGAGAAAGACTCCTCTTGGTTTCTGTTTTCTCTGAACTTTTTATAGTATCATTTTGGTATTAGAGTTGAAAAAGCTTTGAATTATTCTTTATCCTCCTTTCAATTGCCCCTACCTGCTGCCATTGTCTAGGTCATACAAAATTGCTCTTAATAATCTATTTCCTAAGTGTTTGTCCAAACTTGCTTTATGGGAACTCAAGTGATGTCGCTGCTCACTCTCCTTTGGAAGCCAGCTCCACAGCCCATTAGCTCCATCGGTCAGCAAGGATTACCTGACGCTGTGCCCTCATTTTCTCTTTCATAATACCAGCCTATTACTATGAGCTAACACCCTTTGTATTATCCAAAGTAAGTCATTTCTTTCCTTGATGTTTGCACCCTTCAGGTATTAGTGGACTGTTATCATGACCCCCCTTTAATTGTCACTTTGTCAGGTTTTACATATTTAGCTCCTTTCATCTTTCCCCATAAGTCCATCCCCCCAGGCCTGTAATCATTTTGTTACTTTTCTTTGAGCTTTTTTCAGTTTGTCTGCCTCTTTCTGGAAATGAGGCTCCCAGAAATGACTGCATCAGTACAAATACATTCTCTGCAGAGCTCCCTGGAATCCCAGAGCTGCTTGGTTGGAGAAATGATACTGGATTGAGCCAATCTCAAAAAGAGATTGTGCGTTTAAAGCATGTGTTGCGTTCTACCTTATATTTGCTTGTGTACATGACTATTTGCCTTGCCTAGATTTCAAGTTCCTTAAGAGAAGAGACCATGAACAATTTACTTTCTTTGGGTGGATAAGTTCCTTAAACTCTGGCTGTACTTGGAATCCCCTGGTGAACTTTAACAACTACTGACGCCTGGCTCCCATCGCAAGGCATTCTGAGTTAATTGATATGGGATGTGACCTGGGCATCAGAATTTTTAAAAGCTCCCCGGATAATTCTAATGTGCAGCAAAGTATGGGAACCCAGCCTTGAACAACAGGTGCTTAGTTTAAGTTTTAAGTAAGTAGTTGGCAGGTGAAGGAAAAAATGAACACTGTATCATGTCATCAGCTAAGGTCTCAAAGTATCTCTAGCTTCCTGCTATTAATATTTATCTGTGCTTTATATTGATATTTCCAACTTTTCCAGATCACCACTCAATGAATGGTGTTTTTGTCAGAATTTCTAAAAGTCTTAAAGGAATTTTATCGTGTGTCTGGTCTCTGTTTCCTGACAGCCTTCTCAGTTTAATAGTTCTCTCACATTTAAGTATGTCATTCCACATCCTTCCACGTGCTTGTGAATGAGATATCACAATTCCCTCCCTCTTTTCCATCATGCATTTCTATGGCACTTGTCCACCCAATGACGACCTACTTTATTTAAATGGCTATAAGTGTTTGCAATAATTTCCCGTGGCAAATTTAAATTCAGCATACCTATCCAGATGAAATTAGGTAATTCATATTAGAGAAAATTTCAAAATGCAGCTTAGCATATTCATACATATTGTGTTAATTCAGTAATAGATTTTTTAAAAATTAATAGACTGTATTTTTTAGAGCAGTTTTAGGTTTACAAAAAAATGAACAGAAAGTACAGAGAATCCTCATCAATTTTTCTTTTGTTTCTGTTTTGTCTGGGATTGAAACTCAAGCATCATATTCAGGAAAATGCCATTTAGATTTTTGGCTGATGCTTTAAACAGTGAATGTGACATAGGAAATTAGTAAAAGTGACAAAAATGTAAAACTATACTGTGCTGGATTTTTCATTATAATGTTAAAAAATAGGGCTTTTCTGGCATGGTTTGGAGTTTATTCTTCTTTACATGGATCTTTCAAATAGTTCTACTTTTAGCACAATAATAAGGAAGACAGCCAAAATGCAACTCCTACAACAAGACCACACTACACCAGCATTCTTACCCTGAGAGGCCTTTCTTTTAGTGATCGCCAAGATGCTGAAAGACAAGTCTCTAGAATGTGGAGCAGAGAGAGCATCACCGAAGGGGCAGCTTGTCAGAACAAGCAATTGACCTTCAGTAACGATATGTACTTGTCTTGAACACTGTAGAAATTATTTACTTGAGGCTTGCACAAGACTGAAAGTCCTGCAGGTAGCTCGAATTCATTATTTCTTTGCCTTCTACATCCTGCTTTTACCAAACACTGACAGCCTGAAAAATCAAAGAAAACAGTGTACTTATCAATTTTCTGAGCCAGTCACAGTAATAGGTTTGAGGTCAGAGAAAGGTCAGGGTTTTGATTAACCCCGGTAATGAACAGAAAAGACAGAAGCAAATCCAAGGAGATTCTCACTCAGCAGCCCATAACACCAGATAAATGATTTTCAGAAGTTAAGGCTCTAAGTAACCAGTTGTCCAATTATCTTCATTTTATAAAAGGAAAATGACAAAGTATGTGAAAATGACATCTTTATTAAAATCTATGAAGCCACATTCAGTAACTTTCCTGTGGCTAAATTTCTGTTTTCTTAACACTTCCATTAGTCTGCAGGTATTTATCTATATGGTTTTATCGAACCACAAAAGAGACTTGAAGCACCATGTATCTCTAGACTGAGAATATTTTTTGAATTCCTCTACCATTCTGGTAAAGAGTAGACAACGACAAAAGTTTCCAAGATGCTTGCAAAGGAGAACATCACCATAACCTTTCTGTTACAGATGTTCAGTTAATATAAAATTTGTTAATATTCAGAAAGAGACTGCTCTAACATATTTGTGTTCAAAGGGCGATAGAATAAAGTACAACAAAATCTCAGGTATTGGCAACTGGGATATGAGAGTTAGCTGTGTGATATTATTGGGAATTATTAAGAAAGAACTTTTGGGTTGTATTCATCTCAGAAGTTATCTTCTTGACAAAAGCAAGGGGAGAACACAGAATGGGATGGGTCAGGCATTGAGCGCTATATACTCATCTCATTTACTTTGCAAATTGTAAATTGAAACAGAAAATGTAAATTAGAACTATAGAAATTCAAGTGGTGAATCCTCCTATGCTAACAACTCAGTTTTAAATAGTTGCAGACAGAAAGGCTCCAAATTCTTTGCCTTAATATTTTAGCTCTTGAACTACCGTGAATCCCAGACAATAAACAATACAACAAGAATCAAAGGAAAATAGCCTGAATATAATTAGTTCCCTAATGGGAAAATGGAATGGCATTAAAATTGGATCAATATTGTAGTTAAAGCTGCTTATTAATTGTAGTTTATTATATATAGTCAAACTAACAATTCAGTTCTGTTATTTGAGTTCAGTCCTTTTTAGTTAATCTGTCCCACTCTTTTTTTTATAGGCCTGATCAAAAAAAGTTTCAGGTATCGTTAAGAGGAGATATCACAATCTATTATACCTAACTGAATTTTTTCCCCCATGGAAGTGATACCGCTGTAGAATATACCTGAACAAGACTTATAGAAGTAAGACACGCTCTGCCTGAATGTGTCCTACATTACACTAAAAATGCAAAGAATGCAGGCAAAATATAGGGGATTATTTATTTTCTTTTAAGTGATAAAAAAGTTCCAAGCAATTCAAATATGCCCATTATAAAAGGCTATGTATTCATTTCAGCCATCCTTGCCATTGATTAAAACAGTTCTGAAATTTCAATTTTGACATTTTTTGCTAAGACCAAGTTATGTTATTTTGAATGCCTTCTGGGGTAGCAAATTTTCATAATTCAAAAGTGATTTTGATTTTGGGGAATAATGTGATGATATGGCCATCCATTTGAATACATTTTTTTAACTGATCAAAAACTAAGTTGCAACTCTAAAATAATAAAACTGATTTTCTTCTGTGATTCTATGGGCTCCAAAGGTGAGTCCAAAAGCAAAATTTTACTAACATTTTGAGCATAAACAGTATTACTATAATTGACAAGGAATTTGCTGTAATGTAAGTGAAATAACCCTGGTCTTGGAGTATAAGAACACATTTAAGTAGTAGCTCTGAAACTATTATATGTGAAACCTTAAGCAATTTTCTTGCGTGAAGTTTCATTTTCTTTGTCTCTAAAATGAAAACAACCTATAATCCTTAGAATTATAGTAAGAATTTAAATAATGGCAACATGTGAGAAAGTGCATTATAAAATGTAAATAGCAATTTTATAGTTATTGATAAGCATATCTATTTCTGAGCTGTTTGTTTTGAAGAACTCCATTTGGATGAACGAGTTTTTCTTTCTTGAAGGGGTTCATATTTTGATGGCCACTATTCAATTACTTACTAGTGATTATGTTTATTTAAACAAATATTATTTATTCTTTAAAGTAGATTTGCAAAAATCTCCATTTGCCAGCACTTTGGTCTCTCCTAAAATACACTTAAAAGCAATGAAACTATATTTTAAAATATAAAATTTTCATTCTTTGGTATTTGTTTTTATACAAGTAAACTGAAATCATTGAGTTTCACTGCTGAAGGCTTTGCAGAGCCAGTGTATATAAAATAAGAACTGTTAAGTTATTTGAGAAATACAAGTATTTCAATGACCATATTGAACATACTCATCCCTTTATTCTAAATTTCAAAAATAATTTTTAAGACAAATTTTAATGATCTGAACTTTTATTAATTACCATTTTTAAAGGAAAAAATATCCTTCCATGTGTGATAATGGGAAAATGACATTATTAGCAATCATAATCCACAGAAAATCTTTGAAACATTTCAAACAATTTCCTTCTCTATAAACTTTTTTATAAGTGGGGCAAAAGCAGAACTGATTGGTTTAATATCAGTTTAATATTGCTTCCTGTTCTTTCCTCCATCACATTAAAGTTTTCAGATTCAATGAATGGTAAGAAGGAGGCCTAAAGAGGTTTGTTATCTTCTCAACTAAAAGGTTTAGCCCTGAATAATTTTGGCAGCCTCTTTGAAATATCAAAAAGATTTTGATAATGTTAAATATATAATGGTGAAAGCCTGTGTATATACTCTTAATTCTTTCCTGCTTCATCTTGACACTGCATGTCTAATTAGGCCCAAGCTTTTGGGTGAGGATTCAAGTGAAATAGTTAATTTTTTAACCCCCATCAGTGATAGCTTTCCTGCAAAGTTGCTTTGGCACCATGGCCACAAGCCCTACACACTTGATTAAGGTAATGACAAAAGCCACAGCATAAGTTGGGGAAGAGATTCAGGCCACAGGTATATTCAGGCCATAATGTTATACAGATAACAACACAACGTATTTCAAATGCTAGCAAGGGAGCATTCACCTTCTGAAGATTAATTCTTTATTAAATCTCTTTTTCAGCCTTGGCCACAAAACATCTTATTCTTCAGCATTCATTTTCCCGATCTCCCAGTTTCCTGTGCTTATTTCACAAGAAACAAAGTAAAAGACTCCTGTGTGGAATCCTTGCTTGTATCCCAAGTCAACATAAAGTGTATCCAAAATATTATTACTTATCTTTAAAGGAAGGAAATAATCATTTTTACCAGACATTTAAGGAGATGTACATTTTTTCCTATCTAATCTAAAACCAGGAACCAGACAATGGAATGTATTGAGTTAGTTTAAGAAATTACTTTAAAAATAAGTAAATGGGTCAAAAAAGGCCTGCTGTATTAAATTTTAATGCTTAATTTTCCAAATACATTTTTAGTTTTTTTTCTAGATAGAAATTGGCTGTATATTTTATACTCCCATTAATTTGTGATTTCTTTTTAAGATGTTTTTTTTACAAGAAGAATTTATATTTTGTTATCTTTTTGTCACTGGTGTCTCACACTGTATCTTGCCCAAAGAGACATACAATAAAAGCTGGTTCTTTCCTTGAACTCCTATGTGTTAAGCTTTGAGAGGGCACCAATGAAATTTCTAGTCTAAACACCTTATCAAACAGCATTCTCTGTCAACTCTGGGTTAGAGATTTTTCTTTGGGTCTTTATCAGTCTACATTTAAGTAATGAGTTAAGAATTGTCTTGATAATAGTAGCAAATGAATATTTATTGAGTACTTTGTGCCAGGTGCTATGCTAAGTCAGTCACCCACATTATCTTATAAATCCTCATTAACCCTTTGAAATGTAAAGCACAGTTATTACCCCCCTTATTCAGAAGAGAAAGGGAAAATTTGAATATGATGTTCAAGGTTACTCAGCTAGGAAGTTGCAGTCTGGAAGTGTCTGTCTCCAGACTACCTTCCAACTTAAGCGTTGGCGGAGGTAGGATGTAAGTGAGAGCCCAGGATGCTGATAAGAAGATAGAAAAATATTAAAGATGTTAATCTTCCCAATTTTGTTTAAGTCATCCTCGAATCTTTCCCCACCCACACCCAGGGTGAGAGCTGTTGGGAGAAATAAAAACAAACTCATTGTTTCCTGGCATTCTCCTCTCCTACCTCTGGAAGCCTCATCCTGCTGCTTCTCTCCTTCAATGCTTTTTGGGCTTCTGCTCCCAGATCTTTGCTCAGCCGGCTCTATGAAGGCAGCTCCACACAGCAGTGATGCCAGAGACTCATGGCAATTGATGCTACTCTTTGTAGTCATAGAACTCCAGAAAACTTGTATGTATCAGACTGGAGCAGCTTTGATCTCTAGGTCTAGTGAGTGGACTCTTCTACCTGCTCCCTTCTCTTCTGTGACTCTCCCTGCTGTTTTAAAGCTGTTTTTACCTTGACACTATACTCTTCTCTCCGTAGACATTTCTCCTCCCTCTCTTTACTCAAATTCAAGCTTGATATCAGCTACTTCTCTGAGCATGTTTCCTAGCAAGAACATGGAACTTTTGTCTCATCCTCCATACTGATGACTGTTTAACTCGTGGCAAATTTTCAGGCATGAAACAGTTTAGATGAGATCTAACAAAGGGATGGTAGCTTGGGATACAGTGCTTGCCTGAATTACACAGCTAAATTACCTACCTTACAGTAACTGCTTTGTTTGTGGAACAGTAGATATTATCTTCACTTTTCTAACAGTCTCTATTTGCCCAGGCATTCCCCAGTATCTCAGAAGTACAAATTCCTACTAGATTGAACCTTTGGAAGGAAACCCAGATTTACAAACCTGATTTTTAAACAATTTAATTTGACTGCTTGCACTGTACATTTGAAACACAGACCTCTCAGGAAAATAAACTTCATGAATATTCACTTTCCTTTTGTAGATTCAGATGCCTCATTGAGCTGCTATGCACTTGACTTTTAGAGGAAAACAAAAGGAAATTAGTTGATGCATATTGTCAAGTTAAACAAGTTCCTTTAGGTTTCTTCTTTTTTTTAAAAAATTTCTTATTCTTCAATGTCTCCAGATTTCTTTTGTTTTCTTCTCTCTTTTCTTTTCTTTTCTTTTCTTTTCTTTTCTTTTCTTTTCTTTTCTTTTCTTTTCTTTTCTTTTCTTTTCTTTTCTGGCATTCTTCCTGAAATAAAGCAATTTTGAAGTGATTCTAAATTTAGGTTTTTATGTCTAGCAAAGGCAGATACTGTATTTTTACATATATGAGATAGAATAAAAGTCTCTAAAAGTTACCTGTAGAGTAAGCACTGTCCCATTTAAAACCTGAGTGTCAGGATCACATCAGTAATTTCTGTAATTGTCACATGGTACATGGAGGTTCTGATGATCTTTCTGAATTGTCCCTAGCCCAGCTCTGTGCCGGTTACTCCCTGGCTGGGGGATGAGGACGAGGCACCTTGTAGTCTCAGGGTTGCTTTGCCTCTGTTCTTCAACCTGGTTATTCCTCATGTGCTTTTTATGCCCTCTGACATTTTTACCTGCAAGGAATAAGGTTATAATGAACACCATGTGTGGATTTGAAGGAATCAGAAGATGCATGGATGGTGGGTACAAGGAAAGTTCCCCTTTTACACTGATGGTGGGAAGGTGGGGTAGGGGATTTGTGAGTTCATTGTATGGCAGAAGCCTCAATACTTTTCTAGCACAGGCCTCTCACTTAGTTACTGCCTAGTAGGAACACTCCCATTCCCTGCATGGAACGACCACTGTGTGTTCTTCCCCTTGTCCCGCAACTCCTCTTGGTCACTCTTGGGCAGATATCCAAGTGCTAAGGGATTATCTTGGCAAAGATTCGAGAATCAGGATTTAGGGACTGCTTCTGGTCTATGAAATGTGACCACCACCGCCTCTAGCACTTTGGTGTTACAGTTTTCACTCTTCCCCATCTATGGTCATCTCTCCGATGGGCCTGGGTGCTTCCATTTATAACTTTAGTCAGGTCATGTTGCTGCCTCATTTTGACTCTTAGGCTGTTCCCATGTCCTTAAGGACTTGCATCCTCTGGTCCTTGGCTCCTTCTCTGACATATTTTCCTCATCCTTCTGCTTGCCTGTTCAGCTCCAGCCTTCTTGCTGACTCTCAAACTTGCTAAACTTGCTTCGACTGCAGTGTCTTTGCACGTGCTTTTGGCTCAGTCTAGAACACTCTTCTCTCTCATTTTACTAAGGTCTTTTCTCAAACAGCATCTCCTCAGAAAGGCCTTCCTTGGCCACTGTGTGGCCTGCCACTCTTTGTCCTCTTACAATAAGAAATACATTTTATGTAATTCAAACTTTTCAAACTTACAATAAGAAATACATTTTATGTTGTGACCCCACATGATATATATATATATATAGATAGATAACTGCAGCAAAAATTTCATAAAATGGTACTATATTTACTAGGGGCAATGCACTCCAATAGATTCCATTCCACTTTCTTCCGTTTCATCTCATTCCATTCTAATTATTTGATTTCATTAAAAATCATGGTGTAGCATCCTTTCAAGGTCATTTCCCCTGCAACTGAATGTTTACACTCTGTTGTGTGGAGTAAATACTGCCTTTCCCTGCTTTATGTTTTCTTTGTAGCAGTTGTATTCTATATTTTTATCTTATTTGTTATTCATTTTTTCTGTTAGAGTGTAGATTCCATTAATTTTAATAGGTTTAATATTGTTGTAGCCATGGTGCTGAGAATCATGTAAAAGGAATTCAAGTGTTTGTTGAATGACTGCCTGAGTAAATGTATTAAGTGTTTATGATAAAAAGAGTTTGTTTTCAAATAATATGGGGAAATCTTTTATGTTCTGTATCCCTCAGGAAGATTCATAATACCTCTTAGCATATTGACAACTCTGAGAAGTCTTTTAGTGAAGAAACCTATTTGGCTTTTTTAACCCTTGATTTAGAAATTTAATGGATTTCCTCTAAACCCTTCTTTAAAACACACCCTTAATGCCTCATGGGATATCACTGATATTCAGATCACAGTTCAGAAAAAAATATCTGAACAAATATAGCAGTAATAGATGCTGCGCACAGGCTACAGTGGGGTCCTGGAAGTATCACTTTCTTTCCCAGCCGTGAGGCGTTAACCATTCAGTTACTGGGTGGTGGGAAGGCCCAGAAATCTTAAGGGAGAGGCTGAGTTGTTTGGGCTTCAGGAATGAGGGCACTTGGGTGAATTGGAATGGCAGTGGCCATATTCCAATTTAAGAGAGATGTTTAAATATATTCACAACTGGGATGGCTGTTCTTATCTATATGCCTGAATAGGAAGCCTGAGCAAATAATACTCAGCTTTATATCTCTAATCCTTTGGTTATAGATTTATGGGTGAAGGTAATGACCCCTAATGAGGTGGTCAAGGGATCAGGGGAGGAAGCAGAAGACCAACACCACTTCTTCCTTTTCTTGGTCCAAAGGAGATCGACAGAAGGAACTTCCATAGGATGCTGGAGGAAGAGGCAGGAAGTCATCAGGGGCTGCTTTGGTGGCTTTTGCTCATAGCATTTGTGTTTTGGAAGGGCCAAATATTTAGGCCAAAGGTCCTAAATAAGTGTTAGCTGCTATTATTATTATTATTAGTTCTTTTTTATTATTTTAATCACAGCCTGGGAAATTGTATGACATCTGAGAGGCATCTAAATTTAGCACTTCAATATTGAAAGTAGCATGTCACCTTTTATGGCTTGTCAGTATTCATATTCTTTCCTAACCAAAACTTGGTCTCCTACTTTCTTTCTTCCTTGCTTTTCTCAAAGATATAAATGAAACCGCAGAGTCATTTGTTTAGTATTCCTAGTTGTTCAATTCTGTGGACCATGAGGAAGTGCTTCACTTTTTTCTGTCACTTTGGCCTGCTGAGACCCTTGATTCTATTTGCTGTGTTTTTGCAATTGCATGTTATTATAAAAGCATAATCTCCTGGATTATGCTCATATCCAAGATGGAAATTTGGGCAGCAATATAACACAGTAGATACTATTAATATTTTTAAATCAGAAAAATGTTTCAACACTCTTGTTCAACAGCTCATCAGTTATTAAGAAAGGCGATTACTGTAAATGTGCCAAAGTAATGACTGATCATCTTTATTCACTTCATCTATGGTGCAATGAAAGATACAAAGAGTGATGACCACAGGCAGCACATCCCTTGAAAGGTGACATACTTATTCCTAAAAATGTGGATGTGCATTGTCTTTATGGATAGAAATATTATCTCTATAGTGATCCTGGTGAAGGGAGGTATCTGAGGATACCTGATTGATTATTAATGCCTCAAACAAACCTGAAGAAATGGAATGATGCCCCAGAACAGTAGCAAACACTTGGAGCCAATCTAATCAAAGAAACAAGGTTGTATGGGTCTCTAGTGGAAGGTGACACCAAGAATTCCCTCTTTTATAAAACCCAGAGTAACAGCATGCTTGAATAAGTAGACTCAGAGCCAGAGTAAAAATGTAGGTCTGGAACTTCCATGCCACCCTCTGGTGACTGATCTCTGTGATGTTCTCTTTGTTGAAATGGCCCATAAGTTAAAAGAGACAGAGTTCACTGGACAAAGACTCTGCTTCACCAGCACCAGGTATAACTGGCCTTTCATGACAAATCTGAGTTCATTCTCACTTCATCACGTGCTGGCTGTGCAGCTTTGAAAGCATTATTTAACCTCTCTGTGCTATTGTTCCCACTGCCATAAAGTGAGTATTGTGATTTCTATGTACTAGGCTTGCTGTGGTTATCAAATTACAAGGAGGCAGGCTCTGTGTTCCGCAGACTGTGTTCAAATCTCACTTCAGCCACTTGTCAGTTGTGCGTGATATTGCGAACCAGTCTCTAATGCTCAGTTTCCTCATGTGCAAAAAAGGCATAATGGCTGTGTCTCCATCGCGGTGTTGTTGCAAAGATGAAATATACTAATGCATATAAAGTTTTAACCCTGGAACTTTTTCAGAGTTAGCCTTCAATAAGCCATTATCAACATAAACAGTACGAAGAGGCTAAGCTGCAGGGTTCATAGCAGGTATTCAATAAATCTTAGTTTTCCTATCTCTACAATATTCCCATTCAGGGGCTTATTTATTTACTTATTGCTAACTAATGAAAAGTTTTCTGACTAGGGAAGTTCTCACGAGTGTTCAGTTTGCCATTACTTAGAGGAATATATACTTTTTCTCTTAAAACTTTGTGACTCTTTTTCTGTGGGAGCCTCATAGGTCAGAGTCATTTTCTGATAAAAGACCCTTTGTCTTAGATATTCTTGCCCAAAAGAGAGAATGGGCCATGACTAATTTTACCAGCAGTTAAAGAAAATTGTCACAAAGATTTGGGTGATATGACAGGAAGGAACATAGCCTGAGGTCAGAGGAAAGGGGCTGAATCCTAGCATAACCCCCTTTTCAGCTGTGTGGCCTTAGACTCGGTTTTGTTTGTTGGTTTGTTTGTTTGTTTTAATTTAACCATCCTGGTCTCCTGGTTTTCCATCTCTTCATTTTGGAAAACTATAATGAAAATAAGACTTATATGTAAAAGGCTGATTGAATGAGATCGTTGATGTGAAAAGTGCCTGTATTCTGCAAACTACAAAGCACCATCCGCAGACATTTGAGGACATAAAAATCCAAAGGGAGTTGTTTCTATTACTTTAAGTTTCCAGAATAGAATGATTTTGGAGATAAAAGGGCAAATCATTAGCATTGTTTTAGTGAGTTGTGGTAGCACAGCAAATTACTTATATAGAAGTTTTTTCCAGAAAATAAGGGCAAAGATCAGAAGGAATTAGGATTCAAATTTGATTACCTATAAAACTGCTTCTATATTTAAACTTTTTATTATGATATATTACATTTTAAAGAAAGATCATGGGAAGGCATTTGGAATTTAGTGCAATGTCAATGTTCCAAATAGGTCATGATATGGAATCCTAGACATATGGTAAAATTGCTGTTCCTGTTCCCCTTGCCCATGTGGTTTGTTTTGGCCAGTAAGATGTGAGGAGAAGCAATGTATGTTACTCTGGACTGTAGCCTTTTAATTGCTGCTTTGAGACTCTCAGAGACCCTTGAGCTCCATTTTCTTTCACATAAGGTGATTGACAACATTGGGAATGATGGCTGCTCTGTAAAACTGCAACCTTGAGTGACTAAGAGGAGCAGAGCCCCTGCCGATGCATGATAAACACCTAGTGTAACAGGGAAATATGCCTCTGTGACTTTAATCCACTGGGGTTTGGAGAGTCAAAACTTCACCTGTTCTGACACAGAGACAGACAGATCCATGTTTTGATCTTAACTCTTCCACGTACTGTGTGACCCTGGGCTTTTCTAAGCCTCAATTTCCTCATCTGTATTACTTACTATCTTATTGAGAGATTATAATAATGCCAAATTGATAGACTTGTGAGAATTAAATAAAGAAATGTAGATAAAGTACTTAGGATAGAACCTGGCATATGGTAAGCATTTAAAATGCATTTCTTGTTATTATCACTATTTTATTAGAATCATAGGATGTTAGTGTTTGAATGAAGTTTAGATGCTGTCAACCTTAACATGCTTTATTTTTTATCACTGACAGAAGATAGAAATTAGGTTAGTTGGCTGCTAAAACAAGGTTCTTGATATGAAGTACATGACTTCTTCTGAAATCGTAATGATGAACTTGTATGAATAAGGTTCCTTGCTTCCATCAGAATCTCAATGGAGTTTACCTCTAACTAAATGTTGATCATCACTTCTACAGGTCTCTGCTGATTCTAAGGTTTTACAATTCTAAATGCCTTGCTTAAATCAAAATACATCCATGCTATCCTTTTGGTGTCTTTAATTAGAAAAGAAAAATTAGAGAAAAATTGGTTTGACCTGACCTGTTGCAGATTGTCCATTCCTTTTTATAGTAGCCTCTTTTTTCAGTGTCAGGAGGCATATCTCTTTAGAGAGTAGCTGTGTGACCACTGCTGCTGCATGGCATTGCTTCCTGAGTGGCTTCCAGCATGGGCTGTCATGAGGCAGGCAAGAATACCATATGCTGGACAGCAGGAGCAAGAATGTCTTGTAAGCCACAGGACATGGAAACTGAGACACTCGTGGGAAGAAGTGACATGGTGTGCAGGGGCAGAGTAGACAGTCTTGAGGAACATCCAGTGAGAGTTGGGTTCAGTTTTAGATTGGCATAAAACCCAGGGTGAGAAGTAAGAAAGGACTTTAGGGAAGGTTACACATAGTAGTGATATAAGAGCATTGGGTTCATAAGGCAAAGAAGACCCTATCAACGGTCCACCCACTTCCGTAGAATGGGGCTGGAAGGAAAGAAGGTGCAGTAAACCAGAAAAGATAATGTGTATGACTGATGCCCTCCCAGGATGACAACCTGTGAACAGATGTGTAGAGTCGCCTTATTGGATTTGGAGGGAGGTAGATGGCTTTCAAGTCGCTGGATCAAGCTTATACATACGTGGAGAAAGTAAGCAGAGATACAGATAGATAGTCACATGGCAGTGCTCTCTAATTATATTTATCAACTTTTTATTCTACAAATATATGCTAAACATGACTTAGATGCCAAGCACTGTGCTAGTTACTTGATCTGAAGAAGGGAACAAAGGATACTCTGTCCTGAAGGTACTCATATTCTAGTCAGGAAATACCAACAAACCAATAGTGTCATTTTGTTTGATAGGGCAGATAATAAAATTAACTAATTCTGTTTTCTGACTGCTATCAGATAACATTACCTGATTTGTGACAAAATAGGAGTGTTTTCCTTGTTTTCCAGGCTCCCAGAATAGCTGCTGAAGCTCTTCCATATTTTCATAAGCATGTTTTTGCAAGCCTGGGCTTTTCTTATGCTATTCTTCCCAGTCAAAGCCACTCTTTTTGGGTCTATGCCAACTGCTGCTCCCATCCTTTTTTAAAAAAAATTTTTTTCTAAGCTCATTAAAAAAAAACTAGAAACAAATACTTTTCTTTAGATGTCTCCACCTTCACTTCCACTTGAAAATGTAAGTGATTATGTTGCTGGAATTTTGTTTTTTTAAGAGTCTCTCTTTATCCCCTTTGGGCCTTCTTTCCTTTGAGAGCATCAACCCAGGAAATTATACCCAAGTTTTCCCTGGGCATTTTGTTAAGGCCCACACTGATTGTTATTCACATTTAAACACCCAATTAAAATACTCTCATTCCTCCTTTCCTTGCAGAGTGCTTTATGTTTTCTTGAGTTTTATTATTGTTATGATATCTTATGTAGGTCATTTTAAAAAAGAAGAACTTGAGATTTAAGATACTGACTTGGCTTTGTTTCATGGACAACAGCATCATGGATTGTTAGGAAATATTAACGTATAGCACCAATGACCTACCCCAATTTCTGGTCATCTGTGTTTATAAATATCCACTCCTCTTTGATACTTTGGAGCATAGGGTTTTCGAGAACTGTGTATGTATAAGTTGAGCAATGGATATGAGAAAAGAAATATGAAGGACCTGCTGAAGTAACAGGAGTGCCAGCTTTGATGATAGAAGTACAGCAGGCAAACTGGCAGGGTCTGTAGCAGGAATTATTATTGCTCAAGCAGACAGACACATCTAAGTAATTAATAACACGTTCTCGTAATTGCTTCTTAAATGCCAAGGCATTTGGCTTTCTAAAACAGGATTCTGAAAGCTCTGATATGTGTGTTCCATGACATATATTTGTGCACGTTTTCTTCTCTCCCTGACTTGTCTTTGAACTTCTGTACACTGAAAATCGATCCATTTATTCTCTTTGTCTCTCTGGTTTTGGTATTTGATTTGTAGCTTTCTCTCATCTCTTTACCAACCTTTACATGCCTGTTCTCTCATTTTGAAGTTTTTAATTATCTTTGTCTTGTAGTTTTTTCTGGTCAGACTTCCCTCCTTGTGCAACGTTACATCTCTTCAACAAAAGCCGTCAGATTTCTGCAGAGATGAAAGTCACATCAGGTCCAGTAAGGAATCACTGGAACCTTGTAGGCTTTGTGGTTTGAAATGATTTTGAACCTTTCAGGGATCAATTTTTTGTGTGACTTGCCAAACGAAGGTTTCTGTTTCTAAGGGGGAAAGCATTTCTTCACAAAAGCTCAAAAGACTGGGACATCAAATAACTCTTACAAAACAACATTTTGATGAGTTAAGTGTAAATGAATCAGAAACATATGGATTGAATTTCCCTTAAAATACACATGGGTTTAAAAATTAAGGGGAAAAGTGCTTGGCAAAATTCTCTTTGGGTTTGGCCAAGTTTGATTCCTTTGAAAACTAGTTCAAGACATGATGCCAATCTCAAAATGCTTCTGGGTTCACACATCGCTGGTTCAAAGTGCTCTCTTCCTCAGAATCCTCTATTTTCCCCCTTTGTTCACTGTCATTAGGACTATGTTCCTTCAATAATCCTAATCAGAGTGACATCTAAGAACAGAAAGTTTATGTGAAAATCTTGTCCCATCCAGGAACTGGTAATGACCAGATCTTTGTGGAGTATATTAAGTAGGCAATTATGATTTATTGACTTCCCAATAATTTATTGAATATCTATTATGACCAGGCACCTAGATAACAAAGATGAATCAAGTACAGTCTCCTTATTCAGAAAACCCATAATCTGTGGGTAAAGCAGACATATATTATGAAAGAAGGCAATGAAATATATGAATGTCATATGGGCCAGAGTCCTGGTGGGCCGCAGAATTCACTCCAGATGGTTCATCTAGCCCTCTTTCCTTCTTAGTGGCATTTTGATAGTTGATTTTTATTTCACATGTTCATGAATTTAATGATGAGTCTGCTTACAGAGATGCAGATAGGCCTAAGGAAGAAGTAAAGAAAAAGACCATAGCAATAGTGAGTAGCCATTGTTACCCTAGGGCTGAAAGAACAAGGGAAAATGGAGTTAAGAGAGCCCAGAGAGAATTGGAACCGCAAAGAAAGGCCACCATTTAGGACCTGTGGTCATGGATGGATGCAGCTACTGTTATAGATGCAGCATTAGAACAGGAAGGGAGCAGGAAAGAACTTATAAGGGAAGTCTGGGATGCAATTTGTAGCACTGAGTAAGGCAGAGAATTGGCCAGAAGGTGGTAGGATGCAAGTGAGAAACTGAGGGTCGCCATTGTCTTGTTATGCAGTTACAGGAGAAATTATTTCTGCCTTTGAGGATGGCAGTGTGGATAGAGCTTGAGTCATCTTAACTGAACTTTGAAGACTAGAATAGGGTTTTGATAAGTGAATTTGGGTGGAGTGGAAGCATTTTAGGCACAAGATATGGCATAAAGGGAACACCAAAGCACAAAGCATGTTAGGAGAAGGTAACTAGTCCATATTTCTATTTAAAAAAGGACTGGTTTAAGGAAACTTCTTGGAAATATACAGGGAAGATAGAAGGGAGCCCTAGCAGAAATTTCAATGGTATACTAAGAAGATTGTGCTTCATTTCCCAGATAGAGTGGAGCCACTGATGCTTTTAGAGCAGGGGGTGGAATAAAATCAAAGTAGTGTTTTAGAAAGTTAGTCTGGTAGCTCTGAGTAAAATAGATTGAGAAAGGAAGAGTTTGGGGGTTAGGCAACTAGAAGGTACTTTTTATAGTTCAGATATAAGATGCTAAGGGCTGGATAAAGGCTGGATAAGGGTTGGTGGGAATGTAAAAAGAAGACCAGATTCCTTTTTGCTTTACACTTAAGAATTTTAAAATTTTACATGAGGCTTGGCTTCCCCATATTTGAGGTCCTACGGTAAATTTCCTTGTCCTTTTAAATTGGTTCATACACATGGAGCACTTAGAACAGGGCCTGGCAAATAGAAGTACTCAATCAATATTTACTATTATTGTAAACATGATTATTAAACATTAAAACACAGTCTGTAATTTATTTTAAAGTGTCACTCCCCCCTGGCCTCTGACTCCTGGTATGACTTTGAAAATAAGAGGGCATTTAAAAAATTTTGACTTTTGAAATTTTACAAGAGTAATAAATACAATATTTAAAAATCAAGCAATACCAAAAGGTAGATCCTAAAACACAGCAGTTGTAGGCCCTTCCTTCCTCACATCCCAGTTGTACTTTTCAGTAGCAACCACTTTTGACTCATCTGTTATTTGTAAATATTATCCATATACCGCTTGATGTCTAGATTAATCTATTTTACACAATATTTACTGATTTATTGATGATAGATGACATTTTAATTGTTAAATTATAAGAAATGATTGTATCATCATGATTTGTAAATAGTGTTTACTGCTGAGCCAAATAGTGTACCAGGATTTCATCTTTTTCTTATAAAGTATTTTATTTTTCCTGGAGTTTCTAACTGGGTCAGTTTTTTCCTTGCATAATTTGCTAGCCACAAAATTTTAATTATTTTCAAATGTTCATCATATTAGTTCTATCAAATTTCCCTTTTTCCTACAATCTTCCCTTCTAGAGTCCTTAATCTTTCTTCTCTAATCTGGACTGGATTTTATAATTTCATTCTAAGAATTCAGTTTTGATTTTTCTGGGATGACTTCTTTGCCTTCTTTCTCTGTGATTAATCCTCCCCCCTTCCTCTTTTATGTGATTGCTGAAACACATTCCTTAATGAGCTCGCCAAAAAAGGAAACATGTTTGGTTAGTTTTCTGCTTACTTGTATTTATTCATTCTAATCTATATTTGGCTAATAGCTTCATTGGCTTTAGAATGCTTGCTCAATAAGTTTCCTTTCCTTCTGAATTTTTAAGACAGCTTTGCTGACGAGAAGTCTGATGTCATTCTTATTTTTGACCCTTTGTATTAAATCTAACTTTTTTCCCCTGGGAGCTTCTCAAGTATTCTCTTTTAGCCCTAGTTTTCTGAAATTTCATAGTGATGTACTTTGTTGGAGGTGTTTGTTCATTAATTTTCCTGGGCATTCAATAGGTGTTTTCCAATCTAGACACATTGTGTACTTTAATTCCATGAACTTTTCCTGTAAGTTTCCCATGATAATTTTCTTTTCTTTGTTTTTCCATTTACTCGTCCAGAATTTATGTTAATTGGATATTAGACCTCCTTCATTTTAAATATTTCTCCCCCTAGATTTTACTGTATTTTTATTTATTGAAAATTTCTTTCACTTTACCTGGCTTTTTGCCTTTCACCTTTCTTTTAAAAGGATATTTTAAATTTCCAGAGTTGTTTCTTGTTTTCTATTGTTTCTTTCTCATATTATTCTATTCTTGTGTTAGACAGGAAAAATATCTTATAGCTCTCTGATAATATACATTAAAATCTTTTTTAAAGTTTTTTTCTGTTCCTTCATTCATTCTTCTATTTTTTCTTCCTCTTTTATTCATTATAATCCCTCCATTTTTAAACAAAATATGGGAGGCTGATTCATTTGTATTTAAGGCTAAGGTATTTTGTATTATAGTCTATCCATACAGTGGAATACACATCAGAAAAAAATAATAAATTACTGATACATAGAAAAATGTCAGTGAATCTCAAAAGCATTATGCTAAGTGAAGGAAGAAAAAATGGATACCATATCATTCCATTTATGGGAAATTTTGAAAAATAAAACTCTAGTGACAAAAGCAGACTAGTAGTTGCTAGGAGTCAGGGGTTGGAGGAAAAATTTGACTGCAAAGGGATGATGAGGGAACTTTTGGAGTCATGAAAATATTCTATATTTTTATTGTGGTGGTATTAATAGTAATATGACCACATACATTCATCAGAATTGATGAATTCTGTTGTATGTGATACTTCAATAAAGCTGATCCAAAAAAAGTAAACTGGAAATTATTTGTGAGTGAAGCTTGTTACACTGTAGTTTTCAGCTTTTTCTTTTCTGTGAATTACATATACTTTGTTTTTTTCCCCTCTCAATTAAGTTAGCTCGCTTGTTTATTTATTAATTTTATTGCTTTGTAGAATGTCTATAGATTGTGTTTACTAATCCTTAATCTGATAGTGGTTTGCAAATATCTTAATAACCTATTCTGTGATTTTTCATTTTGCTTATGATATTTTTGATGGTGAGAGGTTTGAAATGTTAATAGAGTCAACCTCAACATTTTTCTGTGTGATTTGTGCTTTTATAATATTTTTAAGGGAATTTTTCCCTGCTTCGATGTCATAAAGATATATCATATATTTATATGCTTAAAATTTTCTACTTTTTCACAGTTAGTTTTTAATTTATTTGGAATTAATTTGTGTATTGTATCAAGGAGGAAGCTTATTTGTTTTGCTTCTATTGAGTCAGTTACTACTTCTGTCATAACCAAGTTTCCATTTATTTTCGCATCTGTTTCAAGACTCCTTTATTCATTCTGTTGATTTTTTAAATCTATTCCAGACCCAATATTATAGCTTTTAATTACTTGAAATTTCTAGAAAATTTTGATATTTGATAGGGAAGTTCTCTTCACTTGTTCCTATTCTTCAAAATAATTTCATTTCTCCTTGCCTTGGTCCTTCTGATAAGGCTCAATTTGTCAAGCTAAAAGGAAAATTGAATTTACATTTTTCAATTGTCTCTCTTTATTTGGAGTTGAAATATTTTCTGTAATATGATGTGTACTTATTTGGAATTCATTAATTTTTTATAAAATGTTGAGGTTAAAAAAAAGACTAATGCAATAGAAATGAGAGAGAGAAAATGTTTGAAGGTAAAACAGAGGAGAAAAGTATGCCAACCACAAAAGTCATAAGATTATTGAAATTAAATATGAAACCTTTTAAAACATTTCTAATGAGGATGAAGAGGTATATGTAATAAATATTTGACTCCTTTGATAGGAGGAAACACACAAATTACAAATTTTATGGTAAAAAATTGAATTCTAATATTAAACATTATCAGAACAGTCTTAAATGGAGCATTTCATAGAGAATATTAAAAAACAATGTCCTCAATAATACTTTATTAGTAATGCATAATACAGAAATGCATTTTTTATGATGGCAGTGAATAACATTTTAATGTTATAAAAGTTGATAGAAAATAGCTAATGTGATATCATCTACTCCTTCTGATTGTCCACCTTGATTCAAAGGTGGAAATATTATCTAAGGCTTTAAGTACGTATGATTTTTCTCCACCTTGGCAGTTGGCAAACTAGGGCTCTTGGGTCAAATCCACCCCACCTGTTTTTGTAAATAAAGTTTTATTGGAACACAGCCACACCCATTTGTCTAGATATTGTCTACAGCTACTTTCTTATTGCTTAATGGCAGAGTTGAGTAGCTGTGACAAAAGCCATATGGCCCACAAAATTGAAAATATTTACTATCTGGCTCTTTCCAGAAAAAGTTTGCCATCCACCTTCTAAATTATCATCTTTAAAATTGTTCATTCTGTGTTGACCCTGGGTATATTTTTAATTCCCATCCCCCTATTTTAGCATCTGAGTGCATAAGCCCAAGATGTAATAGGCACGTGGTGGAAGTTACTGTCTTGTTTCAGGAAAAGAATGCACTCTCACCCTATGCACCCTTCCTACCCAGAAATTTCACCAAAGTAAAAACAACCTAAAAGCACAAAGATATACTACATTTTGAATTATGGGGATCTTCTGTTTGTCTCAGCAACATATTTTTTTTCTTTCACTCTGCCTGGGGGTAGTTCTGGTTCTAACCTCCCTGTTCCTCTTGGTCACCTAGCCTTGATAGTTCTTCCTGGGCTCTCAGTGAGCCGCTGGTCATGGCCATTGTGAGCTGGCATCTTTCTCCTCATATGGACTTAAGTTCTGGTCAACCCTCTGATTTTTGCAACTTATTTTCCCCAGTGCTGAATTCCTCTCAGCATTCAGAAATGGTGCTGAATTCCTCTCAGCTCCCTTGATGTTAAGTTAGCTTTGGTAAAAAGAAGTTTTACTTAAGGACTGGTTAACTGAACTGTCACAACACCAAACTGGCAATATATTCTAGTGGGAAAAGTACAAAATTTAGAGCTAGAAGTCCTGTGTTAGAGTTCCTAACCTTGATGTTTACCAGATAAATGACCTTGAACAGGTTGGTTAAACTCTGAGACTCAGTTTTCTCATATGCAAAATGAGGATACTAATAATATTTGTCATACCTATTAGGATTATTGTCAGAAACAAATGAGATATGTGAAAATAATTTGACACTACAAAATAAGACACGTGTTCATCATTATCACCAGTTCTCAAAGGTTCTCTCAATAATTTTTCCTACTCTCCAAAGGCATTTTTCCTTGTGTTCAAAACTAGTCCATTAATTCTACGTTGCAGCCTCCTTGTCAAAGGACCTCGTCATTGCTTTAGCAACTGTGTTCTTTGGGAATGCCCTGCTCCTCTGGTGCAGCCTCTAGAAATTGCTGCTCTAGGACATGGGAATGGGGATGCAAATACTATTACATCCCCAAACAAATACCCCTCATTATCCTCATCTCTCCTATTTCTCTTCTTAGGACCCAAATATGTGCGCTAAAGTCCTTCTTTCATGAGACTCTGACCCCCCCCCCAATCCCTTTATTCCAACTCTTTTCTAACTCCTCCAACACATAGGAGGAGACATTGGTAATGGAATTCCCATTTCAGGACCCAAACAGGGTCACTTGTAAGAGTAGGTAAAGCTACTCTGTATTAAAAGATATGTGAAGTCCTTTATTCTTTATTTTTCTTCCTTATACATGTCATTTTAAGCATGTGCATGATTTCCTCTTCTATGTCCAGTATCATAGAGCCAGCTCAAGAGTGGTCAGATTTCAAGATTTGGATTTAAACTCAGTGGATGGTAGAGACTTTCATTAGCTTTTAGGGCAAGCTACTGTATCTCAAACAAGCTTTACCAGAGCCCATTGGAAGTTGAAGTAAGATAAAATTAGATAAGAAATAAATGAAACTTATATTCCTTGCTATTGCTCCTTCTGTGGATAATTCCTCCAGGGCCCTCAGAGAAGAGGAGCAACCCATATGTCCTTGTGCCCTTAATAGCTCACATAGTGTACATTTATGCACATACATAAATAAATGCCTACAGTGTTCACTGGCACACTGGTTTCTATAAATGTCTAGTTTCTGGTTCCCAGGTTAAGCTCTACTGGGACACCATGTTATAAACTGTAATCCAACTTTTCTTCAATTTTGAACTAACTACTTTCTACAGAAAGGAAAAATGAAGATTATAAAAAAAAATGACCTTGATATCTCTGCCAGATAAAACATAATTTGCTTTATTTTTCCCCTTTGCACTGTTAAGAGATTTATTGTCTTCTATTTATTTTCAGTACTTCTCTTCATTTCTGGGAAGTCTGACCTGCCTAAATCATTGTTGCATCTGAACAGAGTTTTGCAGACAGATTACAGTAATGGGCTCAAATAATGGGCTCTACTTGGCATTTCATAATGGCCCTTTATGGCACATAGAAGGGCAATGCTTCTTACACGTTTCCTGAGAATCAAACGTGAGTGGCCCCAAGGGCCTAGTGGCATGGTCTGAAGCAGCTCACCACAAATTTTAAATTTCTTTAAAATTTGAAGAAAATTGTAAAAAATTTGCATTCCACATCACAATGTATTTGTTTCTTTATATACAAAAATGTCGTAATGTTTTAATTGACATTTAAGGCAGCTTGTACCATTTTTACCCTGACACACTTGTGCTGACTGTTGTTTACTGTTACTGGGTAGAAGGACTCTTTGTTTGAGATACACCTGGCTTGGAGGCAGGGAAACTGGATTTGAATCTTTGTTTTGTTTTTATTTTTTTAATTTTTTTTCTTTTTTATTTCAGCATATTATGGGGGTACAAATGTTAAGGTTATGTATATTGCCCTTGTCCCACTGGAGTCAGAGCTTCAAGCATGCCCATCCCCCAGACAGTGTGCACCGCACCCACCCATCCCCTCCTTCACCCCCGCCATCTGCCCGACACCCCATGAATGTTATTGCTATATGTGCACTTAAGTGTTGATCAGTTAAAACCAATTTGATGGTGAGTATATGTGGTGCTTGTTTTTCCATTCATGGGATACTTTACTTAGTAGAATGGGTTCTAGCTCTATCCAGGATAATACAAAAGGTGCTATATCACCATTGTTTTTTGTGGCTAAATAGAACTCCATGTTATACATATACCACATTTTATTAATTCACTCATGTATTGATGGGCACTTGGGTTGTTTCCATATTGTTGCAATTGTGAATTGTGCTGGTATAAATACTCGAGTATTCACAATTGGATTTGAATCTTAATTTTGCTACTTTTGGACACCTGAACCTGGCAAGTCATCACTTAACATCTTAGAATATAAATCCTCATCTATAAAATGAACTGTTGTGATGATTGAATCTCCAATTGAGGATTCTTTTTTGTTGAATAATTGCTCAATATTAAGAAGAAAGGTCTAATTAGAACCAATAGCAAAGTCTGAACCCCAAGTCCATTTTAAAGATAATTAAAGGTGGGTATTTTCATGAAACTTAACTGTTCGCATTTTGCGATATCTCCACTTTTTCATATTAGTTCCTTGGAGATTTTTATAGTGCTTTTCCTCTTAGGAGTACTAATGTTAAGAACAGTGATTCTTTTAGGAAACTTTTGAGATGGCTGCCAGCCCCATGCTCCCAAACGGACCCCTAGTGAGCCCAACTGAACAAATGCTTATCAAGGAACTTTTTTATATCCATCACTACAAAGCACTGTGGACCATATGGAAAAATTGTTAAGTATGGTCCATGCTTTCAAGAACTTGAGGCCTTATTGGAGGAAAACCACAAAGCAATTATAAGCATTCTTCAATAATAACATGAGAATATATAAGAATATAATATATGAGAATATAATAGTGTACATGTATCAAGGACCTATTGAATAATTAGCATGCTATTAGCACATTTCTTGTAAGTTTCAAAACAACCCTGAAAGATGAAAACTATTATTTCTGTTTTGCTGATATGGAAATCAGGGCTCTTGATTCTAGCTCAAGACTGCAATCAATTGTCAAAAGGGAGAAATAGATTGAACAGAGTCATATGTTGGTAGCCACCATGTCCCACCATGTCCTACTGCACTGAATTATTCTGTGTAAATGGAATTTTCCCACACTGATTCTGGAATTGGAGTATTTTGAACCAAGTGGAGCTAAGAATGAGAACCTCTCAGTTTCCAGAAGCAAAGCTGATATGAGATTTACTCAGTACTTGCTGAATTGTCAAAGAGGTTAACTGCTGTGAAAAACAAAACAACAATGACAACAACAAAAAAAACCCAAAATGAATTCTAAACTCAACCTATGGCTTACATTTTTCTTTACATCCCCTTTCCACTTCTAGCATAGTATCTGGTACTCAGCCAGGAATACAGGGACAAATGATGCTCACTAATGTCCACATGCTACTTCCTCAGTCTCCTTTGCAGTTAGATCAATCATGTGACGATTCAGGCTGATGGAATGACTGAGATTGTTAAAAATCTGAAGTGTGTCAGCCAGATGATACCAGAATGACCCCAGAACTGGAATGTGGCAGAGACACAAAATGGAAAATACTTAGGTCTCTGTGTCACTGCTTGGAGGAGAGCTTCCTGGAGAACCATTCCAACAGGGACATACACATTGGACTTCAAGCAAAAAATGAACTTTTATTGTGTTAAGCCACTGACATTTAGATTGTTCCAGCAGCTAACCCATCTGACCGATAGTGAATAAATACTTGTCAGGTGAGAGGCATTCATATGCTTCACGTTAACATAACTTGGGAAATTAAAAAAAAAATCCTGGTGCTCAAGTAGCAGATCAGTTAAATCAGAATCTCTGAGGGTGTGGTGGTATCTAGGTATCAGTCATTTTTTTTTTTTTTAACTTCCTAGGTGATTCCATTATATAACCACATTTGGAACCATTGTACTGTATGTTGGTGCTAGCTTAAAGAGTATGGTCTGTGGATCTTGTTAGAAATACACATTCTTAGCTCTCCAAATTTGTGGAGTCAGATTCTCTCAGAATTTGTTTTAGCAAATTTTCTAAGAAGGGTGATTCTCAGGTTTATTAAAGCTTGAGAAGTAATGTGCTAGAACATTCTGCTCTAGTGATTCTCAAAGCATGGTCATCTGACTATAATCAGAGTCATCTGGAAACGCTTCCTAAAGGCAGATTTCTGGGCCCAGTCCCAGGCCTCCTAAATCAGAATCTCATGATGGTGGTGCCTTGATATCTACATCCCTAAAGAATTTTCTAGTTACTTCTTCGTTCACCAGATTTCATACTTATCAGTTACTGATACCATTACTTTTTCCCTAGAATCTCCTACTTTCCTACAATTCCTTCTCACTAAGCAACAAGTTTCTCTGGGTTCTCCTCATAGGATTCAGGGATGGGAAGGATGATGATTTTCTATTTTTAACCTTACATGTGGCTTTTCCCCTGTAGTTTTTTTTTTTTTTTTAAGAGAACTCTTCCAGTGCTTTTAAGTGTTTTACAGACCATTAATTATTAAATGTGGAAGCTCTGGAGGAGAGAAGCTTTCAACTTAAATGATGAGAAATAATGCTGGATGCAGAGAGTCAAACCTGAAAATTAAGAATTCCTAAAATGATAAGTCAACCTTTGATTCAGCTGATAGAACTCTGATTTCTACTCATCTTTTCAGGAACCATATCTACTGTATGAAGAAAGCTGCTTATGGGACTAAGGTAGATGAAAAACAGAAAGAAGTTAAAAGAGAAATGGGAAAAGGATATATAGAAGCAAGATGATTGAAAAAAGACTAAATCACGTAAATGCGTTGCATAGGGCCTGATTTGGGGAGTATGCTTTGGTCATGCCTATGGACTTTTCAAGTTTGCAAAGATAGAGCTTCTATAATAGGCCTTTTTGATCGGAGAGAACCAAAATCTCAATTTCTCTCAATTTCTTTTCCTTCTTTCTCTTGCTATTTCATTTCTTGTAGTTAATTTATGTTGGACTTTGAGAGGCTTTGTTGGTAATTGATATGGCTGCTAGAAGAAGCTGACTCTAAAAGCTACAGATGCCAGTAGACTGTGTGCCTGCTGTTTTTGCCCCTATTTAATTCTGTCCTTATTCCCTCCTTCACTTCTATCTACAGGCACTTGTTGAACACCAGTTCTGATCTGGAGGACTGGAGGTACAAACTGTGAATGGGGAGGTTTCTCTCCTGGTCCTGAGGAAGCTTACTATTTAAGGAAATGTATGCACTGAAGGTCCAGGAGACAGGCTCTGTGCTCACAAGGGGAGGAGGAGGAGAGCCTAGGCTGAGAAGGGAGATGAGCAGATTCATTTCTCATTTCTTTGTGAACTTGAACTCTGGGGGAACACAGAGCCAATTCACTACTTTCATTTGAATTCTCCTCACTCCACTCCTTCGCAAGTTTGAATGAGGGTTTTGGGGACGGAGGAATCCTTTATATTAGGAAGGATCCAGGAAAAACTTGGAGTAGAAGAGACCATGGGTCTACATGTTTAGTGGAACAGATCTGTAGAGCTTTGACTCACCTGCAGGTACTGAAGGAAGCCTTAGTCTGCTATACAGAGCACAACGCACCATTAATAGGACATCAGTGGGCTAAAATCCTGGTGCCCCTGGCCACCAGGCCTAAATTCAGAAGGTGAGTCTCAGAAGGTGAATGAAACATGACAATGGACAATACTCAGGCAGTTAAGCAAGGAGGGACCTGATCACTGTTAGAAGTTGATGGAAGGAGACTTAAGAAGGCAATATAGCATGGTAGCTAGAAGTTTAGAATTTGGAGTCAGGTGGACCTAAATTCAGGGCCTCACTCTATTGCTTTATCAACTGCATGGACTTGGGCAAATTAGTTGATCTGTTGGAGCTTTTTCCCTCCTTCCTGAAATGGTTACAATACATGTATACATACATACATACTTTATAAAGTCATTGTGAAGAGTAAATGAGACAATGTCTTTAAAGGACTTAGCAGGATTTCTGGCACAGTATAGAAAAACAATTGCCACTATTTTTCATGGCCATTGTAGCCCTTCATGGGTAAAAATGGAGGGCAAGTGTATGGTGGAAATACGTCTGTGCTACTCTGCAGATTATACAGACAATGACCAAGGCAGAGTTCCGATTTTCCGTAATGGATGGAACCACAGCAAACACGAGGCAGAAATTTGGTTACTTTACACATGCACCCAGCCAGAGACCTGGCTTGCTGGCTCATGGTGGTGTGGTTGGGGCCACTGATACATCCTTCTTGAGAAAGTGTTGAGAATTAGTGAGCCATCACAGAGAGTGAATAGGGTTTGGACCTAGGTTTAAATCCCACCTCTATATTGTAGTACCTGTGTGACAGGTTCAAGTTACTTAACTTATATTTGTATAAAAGGGGAGAGGTGGGGAAAATGTTTGCCTTTCAGAACTGGAGTGAAGGAAATGAAGAGTAGAGACAGTGACCCTGAAAGTGGTACATAGTTGAAACTCACAAAGTGACAATTATCATGGAACAGATGCTTAACCCACTCTGGGCACCTAGTTGCTCAAGCCATGGGGAAAGGCGGGATACAGAAGACTGCAAGACAAGGAGTGTTGGCTTTACTACTTAGGAATAACTAAACATTAGAGATTATTTTTTGTACTTTCCAATGCCTTGCAGGGCTCAGTACCTGTAGTAAATTTTGTCAACTGCTGTAATATACATCTTCGAATATATAAAAAGCTTGGATTCCACATTCTGGTAAAGGCTGTACACTGCTTGCAATTCTGATTAGGTCTTCCTATGCTTGCCACTGTATACCTAGCTTCAACAGCTATTCTTCATCTCAACTGCCTTCCAAGTTCAAGCTCAGTTTCCAGTATATCCTCTTAAGGCCACTCCACTAAAGAGCACTTTCTTTCTTTCTCTCTCTCTCTTTTTATTTTCTCTACTGACACAGGGGCTTAACAGAATAATGCATTAGTCCTTAATACCTTCTCCTTCTATGGCCTGGTACAAGTCAGAGCCCTTTGATTAGCACTGTCTCTTCCAGCACTGTACTGGGCTGGTTTGCAGCTCCGTTTTTCTGGCATTTATTCCTGAGAGGGAGGTAAAAAGATAAAACAAAACAAAACAAAACAAAAACTTGGAATGTTTGCAAGATCATATTATCTAGTGAGAAACCTTTATAATTGTTCACATTTTCTGACTGAGTAAATATCAATGATCAACTTCCCGCAAAAACATTTTATTTAAGAAGGGATATATGTATGTATGTGTATACACACACACACACACACACACACATACACACATATATATGTATATGTATACATATAAATACCACACTGGTGGGTGCTAAAAAAATATGGTTTATTTCAGCAATATGCCCTTGAAAGTTGGTAGTTTCACAGAATTATTGATGCAACAAACCCCAGTGGTTTGTGATAACATTAACTGCCCACTATCTACTTAAAGCTATTAATCAATACACCAGCCATTAGTTACTGGCAACTGACAATATTTTGAGGATTAGTACTAATTTTTTTTGTTATAATTTCTTTCCTTTTTCTTTTTTGTTTTCTTTTGGCTACATCTCAGAGAGATAAGCATCTCTAGCTGATCAGATGTGCTCTCACATGCAAAGTGTCACTGGGGTGTAATAGGCAGAGAAGATTTACTTAGAGAAAACATTTCTGTAAATCACCTAGCCAGAAAAATTTTCTTCTTGATATTGAAGAAGGAAAAGTGAAATGTGAGTGTTTCATATAGTAGCTCTGTTGCATACATATGTTTTCTTCCTGGGCGCCTTGTTTGTAAATGCCACAAAGAATGGTAAATGGATAACTATAAAATTGCACTCCACAAATGTCCATAGTGTAATCTGAAGGCGTGCCATTCCATAGGAAGTATTCCCTGAAGATGTGATCCTCTTAACCTTGGAAGTTTTTCTTGTTTTAATGTTTGCTTTTTTTATCTGTGAATATTTGGCTCTGCTTCTTTCCATACACTTTGGCATGGTCTCTGTTAGAATAACATGTAAGTTTATGCTTAGCTTAAGGTCACGTTGACTATCAAGCTACAAATCAACAGGGCAAGCAAAGAGTCTGTGCAGCCCTGCCTTTCAGAGAAGAGAGGCCAAAGCTGAAACTCTGTTGCATGGGCAGCGAGTATGCAGGCAATTTCCTCTTGAGAGGAAATTTCCCCTTGAGGAAATTTGATTTGTGCCCTTAATTTGTGCCCATTTGCTAGTTCTGTGCTATGGCATTCAGTCTCTAAATGTGGTCGAATAATTAAGTACTTGTTCTAGGTGGAGTTTATTCCTTCCCTCCTCTGCCTCTTTATTCTAAGCTTAATCCACGATCACTTAGGTGGAGGAGGTGCCACGGGAAAATTCCTTTCTTGCCATATTAGTAACTGCAGTGCTACTGCTTTGAATAATAGTAAAATCAGGCAGTTGGTTGATTTGATGGTTTTTTTCTTCTGGTGGGATTTAGGGAGTTACTAAAGTTTCTTTAATATTAATTCTAAGAACAGCCTTATCATGCATTTGTGCACCCCCAAAATTTTAAATGAAGTTAGCACAAGTGGAGTATTTTTTTGTAGTAGTTTTTAATTTTTAAAAATGCTTTCCTTTTTCAATTCTTAGGCTCAATGACCCAGGAATAGCTATGTGTAGATTCTTTGAGAATAGATGTTTTGGCCATTAAGCTGAAAATATTAAATAAATATCATTAATAATAAATTAATGAGGAAGAAGTCTTATGCAGAGGCAAATTGATGTTAGAACATTTTTTTCTGGCTTTTAAATTTGGAGATAATGTTACCAATAGGAGATAGGATTAATAATAAAGAAATGTATGAGGCACTTAAGAAATTCACATAAAAATGAAACATAATGCTTATAAAGGCACAGGATATCCACAAATTGGAGGGCAAAAGAGTGTGGACAAGGTGGAAGGAAATGAAAATCAGTGCCTAATATCTTTAGTTTCGAGTCCTGATGTCAACATCTGTAATTTGATGAACATGCCCCAATTTGCTTCCTATGGGATGGAATATTGACTCAACCCTCAAGGCTTAAAAGAAGTCGTGGATTGTCAAGGAGATGGTGAGTAGTTTGCAAAGTTGAGGTTCTCAGTTTTACTAGATGTACTAGTTAGGGTTCTTCAGAGAAACAACCAATAAGATATATATATATATATATATTTATAGATATAGATATAGGTATATATAAGGAGACTTACTATGGAAATTGTCTCATGTGGTTATGGAGACTGAGAAGTTCCACCATCTGTCATCTCTTTAGGTTGATGCAAAAGTAATTGCAGTTTCAGACCATGAATTTTAAATCATTATAACTAGGCTCAAACTCATCTTTATTAATCAAAATAGAAACCATTACAATCAACACATTTTTGCCAATGAGAAATAAATTTGTTTATTTCTGTAGTGTAAAAATCCGTGCTTTGGGATTCCACAAACTCTTGGAAAGCATTTTCTGCATGCTGCTGGTTGTGGAAGGGTTTTCCCTGCAAAAAGTTGTCAAGATGCTTGAAGAAGTGATAGTTGGTTGGCGAGAGGTCAGGGGAATATGGCAGATGAGGCAAAACTTTGTAACTCAATTTGTTCAACTTTTGAAGTGTTTGTTTTGCGATGTGCAATCAGGCGTTGTCATAGAGAAGAAATAAATTTGTTTATTTCTGTAGAGTAAAAATCCGTGCTTTGGGATTCCACGAACCCTTAGAAAGCATTTTCTGCATCCTGCTGGTTGTGGAAGCATTTTACCTGCAAAAAGTTGTCAAGATGCTTGAAGAAGTGATAGTTGGTTGGCGAGAGGTCAGGTGAATATGGCAGATGAGGCAAAACTTTGTAACCCAATTTGTTCAACTTTTGAAGTGTTTGTTGTGCGACGTGCGATCAGGCGTTGTCATAGAGAAGAATTGGGCCCTTTCTGTTGACCAATGCCACTGTAGGTGTTGCAATTTGCATTTTTGGTGCATCTCATTGATTTGCTGAGCATACTTCTCAGATGTAATGGTTTTGCCAGGATTCAGAAAGCTGTAGTGGATCAGACGGGCAGCAGGCCACCAAGCAGTGACCCTGACCTTTTTTGGTTCAAGTTTGGCTTTGGGAAGTACTTTGGAGCTTCTTCTTGATCCAACCACTGAGCTGGTTATTGCAGGTTGTCATATAAAACACACTTTTCACTGCATGTCACAATCCAGTCGAGAAATGGTTTGTACAAGAAGAGAAGATGACACTTCAAAACAGCGATATTTTTGATTGTCAGTCACCTCGTGAGGCACCCACTTATTGAGCCTTTTCACCTCTTTAATTTGCTTCAAATGCCAAACAACCATAAAATATGGTCAATGTTGAGTTCTTCGACAGCTTCTCATGTAGTTGTAAGAGGATCAGCTTTGACGATTGCTCTCAGTTGGTTATTGTCAACTTCCGATGGCCAGCCACTGCACTCCTCAACTTCAAGGCTCTCCTCTTCTTTGCAAAATTTCTTGAACCACCACTGCACTGTACGTTGGTTAGCAGTCCCTGGGCCAAATGTGTTGTTGATGTTGCACATTGTCTCTGCAGCTTTATGACCCATTTTGAACTTGAATAAGAAAGTCGCTCGAATTTGCTTTTTGTCTAACATCATTTCCATCGTCTAAAATTAATATAAACAGCAAGTAATAAATCATTAGCAAAAAAATATAAAGCAAGAAATGTGCATTGAAATGATGTATATAACCCCATTTATTTAAGAATGTATTCCAATATCAAAGGACAAATTTCAACAATGCTAAAACCGCTATTACTTTTGCACCAACCTAATAATAAGCTGAGAATTAAGAAAGTGGATGGTATAATTATATCCAAGTCCAAAGGTCTGAGAACAAGGAGCTCCAATGTCTGAAAGCAGGAGAAAATGGATGTCCAGCTCCAGGAAAGAAAAAAGGAATTCACTCTGCCTCTGCCTTATTGCTTCATTCAGGCCTTTAGTGGAGTAGATGATGTCTGCCCACATTAGCAAGGGTGGATCTTCTTTACAAAGTCTACCGATCTAAATGCTAATCTCTTCTGGAAACACTTTCACAGACACACCCAAAAATAATGTTTTATCAGCTATTGGGGCAGCCCCGTTAAGTCGACTGTAAAATTAGCCATTACACTAGAGTTTGATTCTTTAAGGGCAAACATTTTACCACCGTTTCACATGCTATGCCTCAGTTTTTCCATACACAAAAAGGGGATATTTGACATCATATTGCATCTTTGGGGGGTGCTGAGTATGTTATAGACACATGTATTATTTGATGTTAGTTTCAAATATTTATATCATTTAATCTTAAGCACCAAAACTAAGCTTTAGCCTTTTCATCCATGAAATTACTTTATTATCATCCTGAGATCCTCTTATATTTTTTGCCTAGCATATAGTTTCTTAAAATTATGGCATAACACTTAACTATCTCTCAGAGTATTATATGGGATATGTTCATGTAGCATCTTCTTCATCTCCTTATTCTTATTTTTTATAAATTAATCTAAATTCTATATTTATTGCGTTTATCTTTTGGGCTCTGACAACCTGAGATAAACTTAGGTGCATCTTCTTTAAATCAACCAGAGATATGGTTGGAGTTGGCTGATCTCAGGCTTTTAAAAGAGTCTTTAAAGGATTTTGGTAACTCTGCTAAAATATGTTTTTATTTATTCTGACCATGTGAGGTATATTTTCTCATGCAAATTTTGACAATAAGCAAGTGTACACTTGTAAAGTGTATACTTGTAAAATGTACACAAATTAAGTGTACACTTGTGAAGAATATTTTGATTTAAATATCTGTTTCAACCATTGTCCATTAATAGTTCATACTAAGGAAGTTGAACTATTCAGGGGAAGGTTTGGAAAAAAAATTATATTCTTTCCTTGATCATAAATACTACTGGCTGAAATGTTTGGTTATTCTTCAGCTTGTTTTATTGTATAGATTAATATATTTTCACTTTATTTATTTTAAATATCTAATCCTATCTTTCTTCTTACTCAGTTTTATCGAGGTTTTTTTTCTTTTTGAAGTATACTTTACATATCATGCCTTTACTCCATTTTAAGTGTACAATTAAATGATTTTCAGTGAATTTACCGAGGTGTACAGTTAATCACATGAATCAGTTTTAGAGGAATACCTATTATGAAAATAATAAACAGTTCCTCTAAAACTGTTTATTATTTTCATAATAGGTATTTCATACGAACTTGATCTATTTGCCTTTTAAATAAGTTTTTGTATTATGTTGATGTCTTCATTTTCTCCACATAATAAGATATTGATAAAATATAAGGTCAGGAAGAGAAATAGCCATATTAATCAATGTTTTCACAAATTATTAATTCTAAGTTTATTTAAATTACTATTAATCTTTTCTTTGGATGCTAAGAAATTTACTTATGTAGAGCTTCAATTCCCTCTCTCTTTTTAATTCTTATTAGCATGACTTAAAAAACAAATCACTATTTTACTAATGTTTTATTCACCGTATTAATACTTTTCTGAGTAAAGGAGATTGAGAATAGGCTTGTTATTTAGCCCAAACTAACTATTCTATGGATAAAGGCAGGAGGATAGAGGGATGAAATATTAGAAATAAAGTTCAGGAAAACCATTACTGAAATTAAGATTACATTGACCTTACCTTAAAGGATAAACACAAATGTGAAAAATTAATGACATCACTAAAGATAGAATAGAATTTAAAGGACTTGGAAATTCAATTTCTAATTGTCATCAAACTAAGAACTACTCTTGTGTTAACATGAAGGTATTTGCTTCTATTTTAGAAAATGCTGTGTCTGACAGCAAGTTTTTATGAACTCAAGAAATACTAATCCCGAATGTAGTGATTTGGCTAGTATTCTTGATTATTTATTTTCTCTTTATATTCCCTCTCCTTATAAAAACAACTTGAAGCTTCCCATTATAAAAACAAAGAACCTAAAACAAATTAAAACAAAACTTAATCAGCACTGGAGGCAGATAGAATAGCAATCATTTACTATGATCATTAGTAAGTAAAAAGAAAGAATTAAACATTTATCCTCTCCTTCACATACTGAAGTTCAGAGTCACCTAATATAACCTTAATTTTTGAGGAAATATTCTTTTCAGAAAATTTCCATGTACTAAATGTAGAGAAAATGATGGAATTAGAAAATTGGCAAACTGTGTTGAAAAAACATAAAAAAGTAACACTCACCAATGGATGGTAAAAGCAATTAGGTGAAAAGGTTAATGGGGGAATTTATAATAGAAGCATTAGGCCTGACAAAACCTGTGCCATTGATCTATCTCAACACCATCAAAATTACGATTACCAGATATATATGTGTGTTCTGATTTAATGAAATATAAATTATGTACACCACCTATGAAGTATCCATGCCAAGGAAACTGAGTCCAAATATAATCCAACTTTATATCTATTTTTTACTTCATAGAAAATATGAAGAATAGAGAAACATTTTATACATCATAAGGGAACAATTCTATAAGGTGACTGATTTAGTTTTCAATAAGTTACTGGCACTATTAAATTTAAAAAAGGAGGAGATTATTCTAGATTAAAGGGAATTTAAAAGAAAAACAATATCACCAAAAGCAATATGTGTACCTTATTTGGATCCAGATTTCATCAACTGTAAAATAATATTTTTTAAATAATAAGGGACATTTGAATAAAGGCTAATATTAGATGATATTAAGGATATATTGATAAATTTCTAGGTAATTATGTACAAAATATCTTTATTTGTACAGTAATATACATTAGTATTGTAAAGTGGACTAGCGTGATATTGTACCTTTAAAATATTACATTACAATATAAAAAGAAAGGAAAATAAAAACAAGATGAAGTAAGTTTGGCAAAATGTTGATAATATTTGAATCTAGTTGATTGGTATACACAGGTTTATTATATCTACTCTACTATTTTTTCTACTTTTCTGTATCACAAAAGTCTTAAAACATTTATGATAAAAAGGTAAAAAACGCAAGATAATAAAATATGCAGATTAATCATACATACTCTAAATATAAAACTAATCTGAATAGAAACTACAGGAAATCCTCAGGAGCTAAAAATGAATCCAGAGGTAGAACTAAGTATTGAAGCCACCGGTTGGTTTACTGGGGACATTTGCCATTAACAACTGCCTAGATAGTTACTTCAAAAATTACCTCGTAGGAACAAGAGACTTAGTGTCGGGCTCATACAAGTGGAGGAGTCGGAACAAAGCTCTGTGCATAAAGCTGGGAGTCCAAATCCTCATTCCTTCAGTGAAAGGGTCTACTAGGAAAATATCTATCTCACTGCTATGGACTGACTCTTTCTGTCTTTCCAAATTCATATACTGAAGCCTTAACCCCTAGTGTGTCTGTACTTGAACATGAGGTCTCTAAGGAACTAATCAGAGTTAAATGAGGTCATAAGGGTGGGGCTGTGAGCCAAGAGGATTACTGCCCCTATAAAAGGAGACATCAGAGGGCTGGCACTAGTGCATGCACACACATGTATATTCTCTCCCCCCTTCTCTCTCTCCATGCACTGCATGCACACATCAAGGAAAGTCTGTATGAGGACGTAGTGAGAGGGTAGCCATATAGAAGCCAAGAAGAGAGCCTTCACCAGAAATTGAATTTGCTTGCACTTTGATCTTGGACTTTTTGTACTCCAGAACTGTGAGAAAATAAATTTCTATTGTTTAAGCGGCTCATTCTGTGACATTTTTCTATAGCGGCCCAAGCAGACTAACACACTCACAAAAAAAGAAGGCTATTTATTAATCTTGGCTTTGACACTGAGTGGAGGGAAATAATTGTCCCTGAGAATTTATATGCAAAATTTTGTCCTTTTTCAAGATTTGGAAATAAAATTCACACTGTGTGGTCTAAGAAAGCACCAATGTAAGAGTATAATTTAAAATGTTCTCCCAGGTGTCTGCAAAAAACAAATACACATTCTTTCTTTAGGAACTCACCTTCAACCCAGGCCTCAAAAAATTGCCACAAAGCTCCAGAAAACATAAACTCAAAGTTAGAGAAAAAAATAAATCCGGTTCAGAAAATTTTCAAGAAAATCAGTCATCATGAGTGAGAGTCACCATGAGAAAATAACAGAATAACATACTCACACAATTCATAAATGATATATAACAACTATGTTTTAATATGTTCAAATATATAAAATAAAAAAAATCAAAGGCATAAGTTAAAGACAAATGACTACTAAAAATAGCAAGCATATCCAAACAAAAAGCCAAATAAAATTTCCAGAAATGATAAAAGTAATCAGGGAAAATAAGCCTTTTAAAAATTAGTTAAGAGCAGATTAGACATAGTTGAATAAAGCATCAAGGAACGGAAAATAAATCTTAGGAAATTTCTCTGGAAGATGACACAGAGGATAAAAAGATGACAAATGCGATGAAGTTAAGAAAAGTGAAGGATAGAACAAAATGGTCCAACATAGGGAACCATAGGTAGCCCAAACAATGCCTTTGAGAAAATTAGAAAAGAGGCACCATTATTAGACGTAGGCACATATGCTGACAAGGAGAATATGGGCTGATGTTCAGCCCTTATTTCCTCCCTTATCTAAGCATGTTATGTAGATTAGAACCTGTAGCACCATTCAAAGAATCTTGCCAGAACACTTCTAATTGGAGTTCTACTAAAGGAGAATAAGGATAGAGGTATTGCAAAAAACTTGGCTATGACTTTCCAGAATTAAACCTACAAGTCCATGGATATAGGTAGCATAATAAGCACCAATAGGATTCATTAAAACAAATGAAACCTAGACTCACTCTAGTAAATCTACAGAACACCAAATATACAGAATATATCTTAAAAGACAATCAGAGAGAAAATACAGATGACCTACAATGTAACACAACTTAATAGGGAGTAAAATGGAATTCATAGAATTGCATCTGCAAAATGCACTAACAAAATAACTAGAATTTTGTTGCCATGCAAAAAATGTATCTTCAGAAAAAGAATAAAATAAAAACACTTGTAGATAAGCAATGCAGAGATTTTATGACCATCAGACCCTTACTAAAATTTGAAAGTATTTGCTCAAGGAAGCCTGGAAGTAATAAAAAGGATTTGCGATAGAAAAAAAAAAAGTTTTCAGAAGTATAGAAAATCATCTTGATATAACTGACTTAAACACTATACTCATCAGCAAGAAACTGCACATTATTTACAAGTATAAATGGAATATTTACAAAAATTTACCCTATACTAGGCCATAGCAAGTCACAACAAATATCGAAGAATCTGTACCATACAATGTTTTTGATCAAAACATAACTAAAAATCAAGAATAAATAGCTTTGAAAACATATATATTTGGAAATTTTAAAAGCACATTTCTAAATAACACAGAAGTTAAAGAAGAGAACTAAATAGTAACAATACTACTGCATATTTGAATGTGTGGAATACTGCTAAAATGATTGGAAGAAGAAAATTTAAAGCCTTAAGTGTTTATATTAGTAAAGAAAACAATCTGAAAACCAATATGCTAAGTATCCACATTAAGAAGTTAAGGAAAAAAAATCTAAAATAAAGTCAAGAAGAAGATAGTAAAAAAGAGAACAAATTTCTTAAAAATTAGAAAATGAATACAATAGAGATAATCAACAAAGCCTAATGTAGCTTTTACATAGTGAGTAAAATTGAGAAAATTCTGGAAAGATCTGTCAACAAAAAAAGAAAACAGAAAGAGAAAAAAAACAGAAACACCATTTTGTATATTTCTAAGAGACACATTAATATCATATTTGCATAAATATTTATGGATGTGTATTTATGTGTATATTAATGGGTTGTGATCCAGGGAATTGGATTCACATAGAATAATACAATGTTAACAGTGTCCTTCAAAAGTATGCAAAAGGTAATCATTGGACAATGTAAAAATAAACAATATTAGGAATGAAAAGGGAGACATACCTATAGATGCAGCAGAATGTCTAAAAGGATAATACTTTGAAAAGCTCTTCCGCAATAAATTTGAAAACTTAAAAGAAATGGACGTATTTCTTGAAAATCATAATTTATTAAACTTGACTCAAGAAGAGAAAGACAACCTGGGTAATCCTACAGCTATTAAAAATAGTGAATATAAAGTTTAAAAATATTCCTACAAGGAAAATGCTAGGCCAGCACAGTTTTACAGATAAGTTCTATCACTCAATCAAGAAATGGAAAGTTTCAAACTTCTAGGAGCCTTTCCAAAGAATCAGAAAAAAGAGTTATATTCACCAACTCAATTTGAGACTACTAAAATGTAGATAGTAAAATTAGGCAACCTCATTGTACTCATAGATGCAAAAACCCTTATCAAAATCTTAACAGTACTAAATCTAACTATATTCATATATCTACATTTTATTACATAAATTCATCATGGCCAAGTTGACTTTATTACAGAAATGTAAACTAGGTTTAATATTAGAAAATGTATTGATGTGATTCAACCCATTAATATGAAGAAAAATTGATATTTCATGTCAATTTAGTGATGATAAAATATATAAAACATCAAACAGAATGACAGCTGATCGAAGCTCAATAAACACTATTTTCCTCCTCCTTTCTAAAATACTAATGAAACAATGTATCATTTTCATTGGAGATAAACAACCAACTCTAAGCAGAAGGCAACTATCAGAAGGATATGGGAAAGCTTTAGCTAAAAGAATCAGACAAGGAAAAGGCAGCTGCTGCTGGAATGATTAAACTCTAATCAAACTTAGATTATCTACCTATCTCCTGTGAGAGGGAAGTATCTATAAGAAGCAAGTTTCAGCCTCTGGGATTCCCTCAGCTTCTGGAGCATGGGGGCACATATCTTGATCTACAATCATATCAAAATTACTCTCAGTAGGAGAGGAGTGATTCCACAGAGAAAATTTGAGTATAATTAGGAAGAGAAAAAAGAATGTTGGGCAAACAAAAAGACAAGAAATAGCCATTCTATTATGTTTGACTAGAAGTAGTCCTGAAATGGAATGGAACAGGCTCCCACAAATCAATGTTTTGCTAGAAATCAATTTAACCCTCCCTATCCTAGTTTTTTGCCACTGTACAAATGACTACAATGGTGGTGGTTCTCTTTACTCAAACTAGTCCTTTTTCAGTGTCTAAAAATATAGGTAAAACCACAATAGCCACAAAGAAAATAAAATATCTAGGAATATATTTAACCAAAGTGGTGAAAGATCAAGAGAACTACAAACCACTGAGGAAGAACATTTTAGATAATGTAAGAAAATAAAATGGAAAAACATATCATGCTTATGGATTAGCAGAATCTACATTGTTAAAATGTCCATACTACACAAAATGATTTACAGATCCAATGCAATCCCCATCAAAGTACCGACATCATTTTTAGCAGATGTAGAAAACAATAATTCTACACTACATTTGGAACCAGAAAAGAGCCTGAATAGCCAAAGCAATCTTAAGGGAAAAGAACAAATCTGGGGGCTTTACCAGACTTTAAGCTATATTACAGCTTATTAAGCTATATTATAGCTTAAAGTCACTTTACCAGACTTTAAGCTACATTACAAGGCTGCAGTAACCAAAACAGTATGGCACTAGAACAAAAATAGAGACATAGACCAAGAGACCAGAACAGAAAACCCAGATATAAAATCATCCACATATTGCCATCTAATCTTTGACAAAGTAGACAGCAATATACACTCAGAAAAAGAATCCCTATTTAATAAGTGGTACTGAGAAAATTGGATAGCCACATGCAGAAGATTGAAACAAGTTCCATCTCTCTCATCATTCGCAAAACTTAATTCAAGATGGATAATAGACTTAAGTCTAAGACATGAAACCATAAGAGTTCTAGAAGAAAATGTCAGAAAAAATCTTCTAGCTATAAACCTAGGCAAAGAGTTTATGAAGACCCCAAGGACAATCACAACAACAACAAAAATAAATAAATGAGACTTGATTAAATTAAAAAGCTTCTGCACAGCTAAGGAAACAATCCACAGAGCAAATAGACAACCTACAGAATGAGAGAAAATATTCCCATGCTATACATCCAATAAAGGGCTAATAACCAAAATCTACAAAGAACTCACGCAAATCAACAAGAAAAAAAAATCAAACAACCCCATTAAAACGTGGGCAAAAGACATGAACAGAAGCTTTTCAAAAGAAGACAGACTAATGGTCAATAAACTCATGAAAAAATCCTTGACATCACTAATTGACAGAGAAATGCAAATGAAAATCACAATGAGATATCACCTAACCCCAGTGAGAATGGCTTTTATCAGAAAGTCCCAAAATAGCTGCTGGTGTAGATGTGGAGAGAAAGGAAGACTTATACACCATTGGTGGTACTACAAACTAGTGCAATCTCTATGGAAAATAGTATGGCAACTCCTCAAAGAACTAAAAGTAGACCTACCCTTTGATCCATCAATCCCACTGTTGAGTATTTATCCAAAGGGGGAAAAAAGTCATTTTGTTAAAAAGACGTGTGTAATTGAATGTTATTGCAGCACGATTCATAATTGCAAAGATGTGGAATCAACCCAAGTGCCCATCAATTCACAAGTGGATTAATAAAATGTGGTATATGTATACCATGGAGTACTACTCAGCCATAAAAAATGAATTATTACCTTTTGCAACAATCTCAACGGACCTAGAGACCATTCTCCTAAATGAAATGTCACAAGAATGGAAAATCAAACACCACACGTATACATTATTAAATTAGAACTAACCGATCAGCACTCCTGTGCACAGGTGGAAGTAAAACTCAACAGACAACATGCAGGTGGGAGGGGAGAGAGGGAATGGGTGAAATCATACCTAATGGGTACAGTGTGCACTATCTGGGGAATGGACACACTTAGAACTTTGACTCAAGCACCAAAGCAACAATGTAATCAAAACATTTGTAAACCTATAATTCTGAGACAAAAAATAAACAAGTATGTTTTCTTGCTACAAGGAAATAATAAAAAAAGAACAAAAATAAGTATATAAAACTTGAAGAATCCTAAATAAGCTATTGAAAACAGTCACTGAATATATAGTTTCCTTTCAATTCTAATAATCTATAAGCCTGAATCTTGGAAAATTAAATATGAGAAAATTGAATAGGGTTATTATTTACTGAGTACCTATTACATACTTGGTGATAACCTAATAAGTCTGGAAAATGCAGTTTTAAAAGACCCTTTTATAATATTTCATGGCTTATATGGAAAAATATGATCTGTATGCTGGCATCATTAGTTGAATTTGTAACTCTGAAAAAATGTTGTCAAAAGTAGTCATGATAGTAAGCTTTGCAAACTTAAACAAGCTTCCCTAGAGATGTTTAAGTAGAGACTACAGGCACTCATATTAGAAGGATAATAAAGGGGATTAAAATATTGGAATGAATGACTTCTGATGTCCCTTCCCATTCTAAGATTCCATGATCCTTAAAAGCGCAATTTGGAAAACATTATTTTGTGGCAAGCTAAAAATTTATACCCAATGACATGGTAGCTATATTACCAAAAAAAAAAATGTAAATCTAAGTCCTAAATGTATTCTCATGAACCCTTGGTAACTATATTCCTTTAAATAAAGGAATACATATAACCCCAGTTAAACTTTTAAGGAACTGGGTGCTGATTTTGAGTTCTGTGTGTGCTACAATGACTTCAACAGCCACAAGGTGGCAGAGTGCTGCACTGTGTTTCTAATTCACAAGAATTCAAAACAGGAGTTCATGATACATTCAACGGCAAGTTTAATTGAAATTTTGAACTCTTTCATCTGTTTCCATGTGTCAGGTGCAGGCATTAGATGGAAGAGCTTAGATGTATATTTGGAGACTCTTGGAAAGGGAGATGACAGGTTATAAAATTATGTATATTTAAAGAAAAACTCTTCGTAGACAAAACTCCCAATTTGCCTCTGGCCCCAAATTATAACAGCCTGATCATTGACTTCTCCAATAATTCTTGTAACATTTACCCTTTAACATTTAAACTGGTACAAATTCATAAAACAATACTCCCATTTAGGTCCCTAAATCATCTAAAGGAGCAAAAAATATTTGATTTCTTTACAATGTTTAAAAAATTCAAAGATTCATACTCTTGTGTTTATTCCCATACATTGGTACAAGTCACTGCCCCAAATGAATATTATTTCAATGCTGTGAACGGGGGCAGGGGGCTTGTTTTCATTCTTCACGCTCAGGCTTTAGAGACTTTGATTATGTGATACACTTCTACTAAATTCATTGCTTCTTCCACTCAAAATGTATATAAGCTTATAAAGTATATAAAACTTGAAGAATCCTAAATAAGTTATTGAAAGCATTTAGTCATTGAACATACAGTTTCCTTTTAATTCTAATAATCTATATAAGCCTGAATGTTGGAAAATTAAATATTCAGGGCTCATGGACTCTTTGATAGCTTCTGAACTGAGACATTCTACAAGTTTCTTCTTCTTTCTACAAATACTTAGAGTACTGTCCCATCAAAATGAATTGATTAAATAGTATGCAGAAGGTGGTACCCTCTTTGGGGAATTTTTAAATTCAAAATCTAAGAGAATCAGGACTGTGTTGTAGTAACCACTGTATCTCCAGGGCCTACAACAGTTTCTGGCACATAATAGACATTCAAAAGAAATAGTATCAAATAGTAGACCTTATATGCACACTTATCAAATGGAAAAGACCTGTACCTTGAGTCCAGTGAGAGCCTAAAATTTAGACCTGCAAAACAAGGTGTCCCAAAATTCGCCATACATAAGGAAATTGGGAAATTATAGCTAAATGTATCTATATTTACAAAATATTCATTGTAAAATTTTACAAAATTTTTCCTTTGTATTGAGACTTTTGGGACACTCTGTAGTAGTTGGTCAATAATTGTTAGTTGAATTAACAATGAAAAGACCTATATGCCTCCATAATTTTGTGTTTCCTATTTTAAAAGTTGATGTAGAAGCTGAATCGATCAAGACATAGTTATTTACTATTACTGAGCAACATTTGTTTTAATTCTGTGAGTAACCACAACGAAAATCAATATCTACCCCCAAGGAATAAACTGTGGCAGAGAGAAAACATTGGAGGTAATAACTGAATCAGCATAACATGCTGCTTTAACAAATTTAGGGGTTCTTTCGCATTTGTTTTTATTGCTTTTAAAGTAATAAATGCAAATACATATATACAAACTGTCTGGAAAAGCTTAGAATCTTCTAGCCTACCCTATTCTTTTTAAACTCCTAACACTCATCTGGGAATTGTATGTACTTTAAATTATTTTTTAGGTTATCTCTGACCCACAATATGAGTATATCTCTAATTTTTGACTTGTCAACTTTAGTATCTATTGATTTCCACACATGAAATACGAAGATTTAAGTCACTCAGGCTACACTCCTCCCAGTTTATCTTCATATGTTTGATGTTTATAATATTATTTCAGTCCTGATATAAATTATCTCTGTAACTAATTTCTTAAAATTCTGTTTCCTATTTTGTCAATATTGAATAGGTTGTCTGAACTCCATGCTTTGTAAGATGTCAATGTTAGTCACTATTCTTCCTTCAACATCCTGTCGTCTGTTAGCTAAACTTTTGCTTCTATATTTTTAAGACTGTCCAGATTGTTATTTTCTCATGCAATCATAACAATGCCTACTGTATTTTGGTATAGATCATCTCTAAAAGTTGAAAATCAATAAATAGTTTTTATATTGAAATTATTCTGTAAATATTGTTCGGTGCCAGTCCACATAATATGTTAGCATTAAATATTCTTTTCTCTGCAGATCCAATGGCACGAGCCTTGGATCACTCGGGACAGAATGTTTCTCACATTAAGTTCAAATGGGTATTCCTTTCCTCACAAACCATGCATTTAAAAATGCATCATTTGTTTTATATTTGGATTGTCTTGTATAGTTTGCTTTTCAGTTTGTGTCATAGGTCCTGGAAAATATAGCCTTTCCTCAGTTCTCCCAGAGTTTCTATCTGTTTTCATCTTCTTACACTTTCATACTTTTACTTACTTACAGAGTCTTGACTAAATCGTTTATCCATCAAGTCACTGTTTCTGTAAGCTTCTTTTAGAACATTGTGAACTTCTTTTATCTAAACTGCTTGCTTCCCAGGTCATTTGTACTTGTGTTATTTTGGGACTCCCCAAAACTACCTGTTCTTTGCTCTCCTGAGTTGACTCCACTTTTCCTGCACCTGCGGCTCCCTCTTTCTGGCTTTGTTCCCACATTAAGTAAAATCTCATGAAACTTCCAGTGTTAGAGTGAGGGAGATGCAAACTTTCTCAGTGCTCAGACCATTAGAAACATCTTTATTCTTATACTTGATTGGTATAGAATTTTGGATTAAAAAAGATTTCCCTCAGAATTGAGAAAGCATTGTTCTATCATCCTCTATATAATGGATCTCATTAAATATTTGGTGAATTAACAAGAGCCCAGAAACTTTCTTGGTCCTTCAGAAGTTAATTTTTATTTCTGATATTTGATCAATGTATGCTGGTTAAACGTCTGAAAGTCTAGACGTAAAACTGAACATTAATCTTATCGACTTGAGTGGCGTGGGGCATGAGGAAGGGAGCCATAACTATGCCTGAGCTCAGTTAGCTCTTTACCACCAAGGCACACTTGCCTGGCTGCTACCTCATGTCTGCAAATAAAAAGAGGATTTGGGATCATGAGTGAAACTTTCACTTTCTTAAAGTGAATTTAAGTTACCCTTAATACCAAGATGACCAATTACTTTGTCCAAATTGATTAGCTGTTTTGAATTAATAAGTTCTTTAAAAGACTCAATCATTTTTCTCTCAAAGTACAGAGCTTTCATTTGAGGAGGAAAGAGGAAGGTGGATGGAGGAGTAGAAACCCGCATGAGTTTTAAACTATAATTACTTTGGATATCAATATACTACATGGATTATAAAGCACCCAAATCACTTAAAAGCAAAACTAAAAATTTAAAAAAACTCCAGATACTAAATTTAATGTGGTCAAGAGGGAAAATATAATTACAAGGAAATACTTGTATATAGGCCCATCACCAGGCCACATAATTTATAAAACTTGACAAAACACTATTTTTAAATTAGAATAAGAGATAAGCTAGTACAAGTTTAATTTAACAAAGGCAAATTATGAATTACTTTGTGGGCCCCTATTGCATACCACACAGTGTATTTGATGTCCAAATACTGTATTTATTGGAGGTTCATAATGAGTTTGCATCCTGTAGAATGATTCTTATTTTACAAATACAGACACTAGGGCTTGGCTAAGAAAGTCTAAGTGATCTGAATAAAGTCACACAGGTAGTAAATTAGAGTTAGGACCCCAAATCTTCCTCTGGTAAGTTCCATGTTTTCTGCATTTGCCACACTGCCTTTAACTCTATGCCATTCCATGTGAATACCCATTTGCTGAATATCCAAGTTTTCTAAAATACATTTCTATAAAGAAATATTAAAATTTTAGCTCTTCTCTCTTCCAAAGAACCCAAATCACTTTGAATAATGACTAAAATTATTCTTATAACATCTGTCATCAGTTCAAACACTATGATCTCCAGTCCAGCTTGAGAATTGATGTTCTTTCCTAAATTAAAAAAAAAAAAAGGTACTGTTCTAATCACCTTATAGGTACTTACTCACTTAATCTTCCCAACTATCTTATCAAGCAGGTATTATCATTATCCCTGTTTTATAAGTACAACTGTAATTTCTTATTTCTTATATGAAGGTAGTTATATAGCACAACCCATCTATTTTATTATTCAGGTAACTTAACTCACACAAAAATGATTAATTGGAACAAATGTATCCAGACAATAATTTCATTTATCATGATTAAATGGAACCAAGTTGAACAAAACTCAACTCATAAAATTGAAAAATATCAAATCAGCCACAGAACATTCAAGTCAGCCAAAATACATAGAAGTAGGTTACCTTAAGCAACATAATACGATCACTAGTCAAGGTAAGAACTATAAAGGCATATCAACAAATACATATCTTTAATTTGTTTGCTTTGAGTTTTTTTGTTTATTTTTACATTATATGAATATTTCAAGTTGTACATAAATTCTCTCTTTCCCATAATACTTCTCATTTATACCCCAAAGTGTAAAAATTTTAACCAAGAAATTAATTACACAGAAAAAGAAAAATACTACAACCCCCTCCCCCCATAAGAAAATAAATAGTGTGCTATGGTTAGTTAGTATTCTGCTTTGTTGCCTAGCCTCCAAAGCATCTTTGATGAAGAGACATGTCTAAAGGTAACTGTTCAATGGCAGGCCCTCAGCTAGGTGTGGTGGGGTATGCAAAAGATAAATAAAAGACTATTATCATGTCCCAAGAAGTGTACAGTCTATATGTGCCATGAACATCAAATGTCAGAATTACATTTATATGAAAAATTATGATTTAATATTTAAAATATCCCCTTGACTTACCTATACTTCCCATATCTTTTTATCTTTATTTTAACTTTACTCAGAAGACCAAAGGATATGTATTAATATTACTTGAAAACAAATTGAGCTACAAACACAATTCTTCAGATTTTGCTTTTCTACACTCTGATGAAGTCTCAACACCATAAGAAGGGCTGGCTGACATGTGACTGGAGCCTTATTACTGCCTCTGTGTCAAAGCCCATGCACATGTTCTTGGGATCCAATTCTAGGGGAGTAATTTTTAATAATCTCTTTCTCTTCCAGCAAAAATGCCTCATTTTTTTCTTGGAGTTAATGTTTTCCACTTTCAGAAATCCCTTATTACTATTATCAAAACCAGGGATAAAATATCTTTCTTAATCTCAATTTTCCAAATTCACCTAAAATATTTTGGACGCTTGTGTTACAGTTCTACATCATTCAGCCCTTCAGCTAAGTCTGAAAAACAAATTTTGCAGTTTGCACACCTCTTAAAGCTAGTACTTTCAGATGTCTTCGTCTGATACTTGGAGATTTAGAACCCAGCTACTCATAATTCCCAACTCTTGACCAGAAATAGCTGTGAATCAGAACAAAAGCTCCCTTTCACATCCTGCTGGCCTATTGGTCCATCCATGTTATACTTTTCTATCCTGCTGTGATCTAACACAGCACTGTAAGTGTTATCATGTATTAGGGACATATAATGAAAAACAGCTTTGCTGACAAACATGTACTTTATTATCCTACAGACATACAGAATTCCAGTGGTAACAGGGCCTGGGAGGGAAGAACTATAAATATAGTTTGGATGGCCATGTCATTAATTACCAGGACACTACATATCCTATCAGGTGAACTAAACTAAATCTTTAAAAATCATCAATCCTAAAGCATCCAGCCAAACAAAAACACATCTCTTCCACCTCTTAATAATATTCCAAGTTGCCCACAGGAGACACATTAAAAGTGTGGTCTAATAACATAATACCTCCAACTGTTCTTTGGTTTTCCATTGCTTGGTGTGTGTGTTTTTGGTGAGGTAGAGAAGGTGGGTGGAAAGGCTATTTTCTAGAAGTGGATAATGGAAAAGAGGGTAGCTATTTCTTTTTAATTTACAGGTGTCTAATTGATTTAAACTAAAAGTTACTTATTTTAGATTGCAATTATTTCAGTACTCTGCATTTCCAGAAATGTCATGGTTTAGAGGAACCCATCTCTAAACCAGCAGCAAAGGAAATAAAACCTTGTAACAGAGGAACATGTGATAAGTGTGGTAAGAAAGAAAGGAAAATAAGGAGAGAAAAGTAATTGAATAATAAAAAGTGGATAGCAGGAATTGAAAGTAGAAATATGCAGAAGCCATGTGCCTTTATTAAAGAAATAATTATGCATGATCGTAATAAAGACTGTCATTCTTGCTTCTGCTTAAATATCTATTCCTTTTTACAGTAACCTATACCAAAATTCCTGCATGCTACTCTTAGACTCTCAGTGTGTTCACTTTTCTTTCTGAAATATTTAGTTTAGAGACTGCATTTCTTTATCTCTACTAAAGGATGTGCTTTTATTTCTCGTCCTTCACATAGACTAGGTTGTTATTTCTAAAAATCTTTGTGAAAGAGTATGTCAGCTCCTGACTTGCATTTAATTTGCTGGAAGGAATGAGAGAGCACCATGGATATCTCTATAGCTAATGTTGCTGGGAGGATTAATTTGATAAGAACTGACTAATATTTTTGAAGTTTCTTCAGCAAAGCCCAATACAAACAGTATTTCATTGTATTCATTATTTCTTTGTGCTGCTTAAAGTTTGTAACCAGATTAAATGAGAGTTTAAAACTTGGCTACTTTGCTCAGCTTTGTAAAGCAAATATAAATGTGAAATTACTAGTGAATGAGAGATAGAGGGAGAGGGAAATGAAGAGAGAGAGGGAGGGAGAAAGAGAGAGAGAGGCTCTGAGTTTTTTAATTCCTGTTCTTCAATTAAACTTCCACAAAAACCTGTCCCAAATCAATAACAAAATGTTGAATTTAGATTTTTCTGTACATGCAATATAAATAAAAATACATTACGTGGTATGTATTGTTTTGTATTCATTGTGTTCTTAATTTTCTTTTTGGTCCTTAGTAATAAGTTTTATTCAGACTGGAATAAAATTTAAAGACATTTAGAATTGATTTATAGTCATAGCCCTTGCAGTTTAAGCATGACAATATCATTTCATGTTATCTCTTCAAAGTTTCCAAGACAACCGGATGTATCCTCCAGAATAATTTCACACATTTTCTTCATTTAAATCAGCTAAATCAATGTGAAAAATAACCATGATTATTTTAATACTTGCCTCTTTTTTGAATTGATGTGCATCTAGGCTTTGTCAACAGAAATAAAATTGTTATTCATAATTCCTACATGACAGAAATGGGCTAGCTCTTGAAGGAACATCAAATTCAACTCACAAACATTTTTAAACACTTCAGATTATGTACGGGCTCACTTCAAATTCATGAGGTAACAACATGCAAGTAATTATCTTTTAGAATGTTATAGCTCAAAAATGCTAAAAACAGCTATTTCAACTTGATTATGACTTAGCAGTATCATTTATGTATAGATGTTTGATATGAATATTCAGGGTGATAGATTTTAATATTGCCTTAAGCGTATTTCATCCAGTATAATCATCCCTGGGTGCCATATGTACTATTGCATAATCCATCCCAGTTACAAAGGAATGCTTTCCTAGATGTCTTACCCAGAATTACATGAGCTACTTTTTTGTAGCCTTGCCATCCAATTCTCTGATTAATCAAGACTCTAAGAGAGATTAAACCTTAAAACCAAGATATGGGAGGAAAAAGTCAAAGAATACTATGGTAATATAACTTAGTGAATTATGAGTTCCACTAACAATAGTGTCCACTGCCCAGCAATTATTTACTGAATGTCAGCCATAAATAAGATGCTGTTTTGTCATAGAAAGGAGCCATAAAATATTAATATAATAGCTGCCACCATTTATTAAATACCTACTCCATGCCAGACACTGTACTATATCTCCTGTATGGTAGTGTGGGCATGCTTGGATGCCAGGATAGAAAATCTAGAACTGATTCTATAGAATTCTGTCAACCTTTAAAGTATGGGGGCAAGGAGGTATCAGGACAAACCACATGAGTTTTGAGAACAGTGAAAGACAAAGCTTATTCTGTCAGCAATGTGGACAGTTAAGAGAGCTCAAGATTAGTGGCAAGAGGACTGCCAGGTGGTAAACAGGAAGGGCCTAAACCAGGGCAGTGAGGATGGAATGTGAAACTAGGGCTGAGGTGAAATTTATTTCACAAATATTTTTAAACACTCATGGAGTAATAGGTTTGTAATTAGTCAGAAAACAATAGGTGATGCTGTGATAACCACCAAATCTCAAGGGCTTAACATGATGACCACTTATTTCTCACTCATCACAGTTAGATGTTACTGGGGAAGCCCTCCTTCATTTTATAGCCATCCATCTGGAGCACGTGATTTCTGAGGAGTCTGGCAGGTGGAGAGACAGGGAGTAGAGAATTACAAAGAATAGTTTTAAGGGTCAGGCTCAAACTGGTTTACATTAACTCTATTTTTATCTCATTGACTAGCCAAGACACATGTTTCCGTCCCACTAAACACAAGGTTAGACATTTGAGAATACACATTCAGTGAACACTAATGCCACAACATCTAGTTGTAAAAGCAGATGTTTAGAAACAACCCAAATACCCATCAATAGATGTCTATTTAAATAAATTATGCTACATCCTTACAGGGAAAGCACTGAAAACAAGCGCTGTTATGGTAAGATCTTGATGATATCATTCAGTGAAAAAAAAATTAGAATGCAGACATGTATCTATGTTACCTTATATATAAAAAGGAACAAATATGAAATATTATACCTGATTGAATTATAAAAAAAAAAAAACTATGAAGGGATACATGAGCAACCAAAGACAATTGTTACTCATTTGGGGAAGGGGTTGGATGAGGTAGATTATCCTTTGAAACAGTCTAGTTTAATTTTTATTCATAACCAAGCCAAAGCAAATGGTTTTAATATTTTACCTTTCCAACAGTCTTTACATTACATTTTAACATCAAGTATCAAACAGTAGATATCTCACTATAATCTAATAACCAATGATTCCAAGCATAATTGCAAGCTAACAAAGTCTAAGACAACCAAGTCTTGAATGCTAACAGAGATGTGGATTTGTTTGGATACTTTCTGAACATTTAACAGTGACACTACAGCTGATTTGTATTCTGAGACTTTTTAAAGAAAAGAAACCAAATGAGATGCTGATTATTTTCCCTTGAATTGTTTTTTCCCAAAAGCCCAATTTAAATTTAGCTTGGGATTTTCTGTTAATGTTAAAAAAAAAAAAAAAAAGAGTCAAAGCAGCTGTTTACTGTTTAGTGTGCTAGAATTTGGCTCATAACGGATTATAAATTTTGTCTGCTAAGTTTACAAAGAGAACCTTAAGTGCCACCTGAGTAGGTTCTTCATTTCAGGGGAATCCCAGTGTGTTTCTGGAAATGAGGAAACAATCTCACCTAGCCAGTTGTCCTCTGTGAATCTCAGTTTTGCTACCTATACAATAGGCATTATATGCCCTTAAGGGCATCTTTGTGAAGAGTCAATGATGACGAATACATCTGTCAGAGATTTGTGCACTGATAAGTGCTAAACATGATTTTTCCAGGAAGGCTTTCCTTTATGCCTTAAATAAGACTTGGACCTCTTGTTAATCTGCTCCCATTGTACCCTTGTGTCTCTTTTTCCAATACTTAGATGTTTGCTTTTTCCATCTTCTGCTAGTGTGCAGTGCCTCACACACTATTATCCAAACGCTTACTACAAAGTCAGTCAAGTCATGTAGTCCAATTATTTCATTGTTGAATTAAATAAATAACTACAAGCATTCTCTATCCTCTATTTGATTCATATTCTGTCCACACCCAGCACTAGAGACCCTCAAAGTGGAAAGGACATCCAGGAGATTCATATGCCAATGGTTCAGCTCTTCAAGGGCAGTGGGCTAGACTAGATAACTTTAGCATGTCCTTCTATTATATTTATGTAATCATTTGAGGCATCGAACAATACGAAGGTTAATAAAAGACAGACTGCTCTAAAATGAATATTCTGATGTGGAAATTAGAAGTTCTGGGTTTTCTTTTCAGCTATTGACATTCAACCATGTGACATTAGCACTTATCTAATTTACTCCCTGCTTTAAGTTTCCCACTTAAAAGCTAGAATTAAAAAAAAACAAAAACCTTTTACTTACAGCTCCACTTTTCCCATAAATAAAATCTCAGCTAAGTGAAGAATTCCCAGGAATGACTTTGAAGATAATCTATAATATAAATTCAAAATACTGTACTAGGTTTACATGGGCTAAATAGCTTTCTAGTTGGTTTTCACTGCAAAAATTGGAAACATGAGCAGCAAAATTCCTTAATCATGTCTTCAGAGAAAATTTTCATAAAAGATGCTTTAAAACAAATAAATAAATGGTGGAATTGTACTCTGATTTTTTTTCTTTAAACCACAAGTAAAGAAACATTCTGTATTGGACAGCACAATTGCTTTTCTGAATGGGTACTGACTGAGAACTCTTCTACTTAATTGTGATAAATTCACTTAAGGCCAAGACTCAATATTTCACATGTTTTGCAAATGTCTGTGATTTATGTGCATATATCAAGGAGAAAGCACACTTCACAGAAATTAGGGAAAGAAAAAAAAAAGAACCTCAGTAAGCTTTTCTGCTTAAAAGGTACAAGTAGGCCTCCTCCCTGGTACAGATGAGATGAAAGAGTTGGCGAAAACAAGCTTTCTTGTGAGTCATCCTTAATGTCATTGGGAAAAAGGGCATTGCATTCCTGTGGACTGGGCAGCTATCAACCCCCACCCCCACAAAATGAAAAATCTGTAAAATTCTGTTGAATTACCACAACCAGAGATATTCTTCTCCTCATGCAATTCCTGTATTTTGTGACAACAGAATACTTTTTCTGAGAATAGCTTAAGGGTTTGGGAGCCAAAGGGTGGTTTAAAATGAAATAAAAGGTCCTAAATTTAAGGAACCAGAAGAGGTTTAATTGTAAATATAACTTGTATTAATATTCTTTACACTATCTTTATTTGTAAGAATAACAGTTATCATTTATTGAATATTTCCCATGCTGCATACATCATTTCATTCTAACAACACAACATCCTTCTTAAGTACCTTGATTTCCAACTAATGAGTGAAGAAAATTAAAAATAAGAAAAACACCCCAAAGATGGCAAAATGCTAGCAAGAATAAAGGGGAATTTGAATTACAATTGATATGTTTCCAAATCTTTGCTTTCAATTATTATATCCACTGCCTTTCTTTGTTAAATGTTCTTTGGAAGAGAATGCTAATTTTTTTTTTAAACAGGAAAAGGGTATGGGCATTATAGTGACTAATAAAATAATCACTTCATTTTAAATCATAAACTTCTGTCTGAGACAATGCTATGTCACCAAACTATATCATTGTTTCTCTGGACCAGCAAGATGATGACTTTTCCCAACCTTGCTTGCAGCTATGTTGGCACCATTGATTGTATTCTGCCAATGGAATGTGAGCAGGGATGATGTGAGCCATGTCCAGGCCTCCTCGTGAAACCAATTGTACAAGTCCCCATGTCCTCACTCTATTTTTTGGCAAGCTTAGAAGCCAGGTGATGAAAGTGACAGTGACAAAATGGGAGAAGCAGAGGTTTCTGTATGACTATGTGGTCCACATTCCTATCATCAACTCAATGGACACCGAGGGCTATAGGTTTTCATGACATTGTCACTGATGTTTGCTGTTTGTTACCATAGTTAGCCTGCACTGCCTCAATACTACCTTTTAACCATGAGAAAAAGTATTTGATAAAGCCACTAATGTCACACTGACATTTTCAATTTCTTCTCTACTTTTAAGGACTCAGGCTTATTACTGGATTTTACAAGTCATAATAACTACTAGTCTAGTTTAGGAGAAAATGTTTTTGTTAGTCTATGGGAATTAACAACGGTTCTGTTTTCATCAGGGACAAATGAACTATAATATGCTTTGACGCAAAAATCAATTATATGTGAATTCTTTCTTCACAGTACTTTATTTTTATAACAATGAATGCTATCTAGGGAAAATAGACTGTGGGAATCTAAGTGATATTGTTACTTAAAACAGTTCACATCTGAAAGGTTTCTTTGTACTTTTGCTACAGTTCTTTCAACCAGATGATATACAGAGCTTTGGCAACATATAACAAGAATTGAAAGAAATATAACTATGACAAGGTAATTGCAGTGAATTCATCACATTACCTATAGAGGGAGTGCTAGCCAAATGTTATGCTTGAAAGCTTTTAAAAAAGAACCTATATTTTTTTAAAAGACAGAATCGGAAGGTACTAGAACAAGGAGCAAACCAAAGAGGAAAAATGTCAAGGAACAAGAGAAAGAGAAGAGATATACTAGTAATACTATAATGAAATAGAGTGGAACCCATGCTGACATCTAGGGTTTTGTAAATAGTAATTAGGATTAATGATGACCAGTAAGCCAGAAAGGACTATTGTTCATCCACTTGCACCCCTCAAATTAGGTACCCATAAGAATGAGGATTTTTTAAAGACTCTCTAGCCTTAATATAGAATTTGAAATATATATTTCTTTGTTGATTAAAACCTATTTTCATATCTTCATTTTAGAGATGTGTTAAACACTCCAGTCAGGTGGTTGATATTCCCAGATGTTTTAGGTTGACAGCAAAGGTAAATCAAACAAAATAACCCAGATACACCATTCGCACGCCAGTGAAGAACAAAGTAACAGGTTTATACAGTTCTTATTGTGCAAAATATGAGTTCATACCTGTGTTTTAGTATTAGCTGCAATATTCTGGGTCAGCCCAATTTATGAACCACAGTATATGTTCTATACCCAGAATTACTGCTGACTCAAACACTCTTAGTAAAGAAGAGCTGATTTTTAGTTAGACTCCTACAGGGAATTCATTTTCAGAACTCTGTCACACTTTCTCAGTTACAGCTTCACATATTCACCTTTTAATATATACATACTATAAAGAATAAATTAGGGTCGGTGTGAATAAAAATGGAGGAATCACTAACAAATTAATTAATTGGGATCTTAATTGTGTCTCTCATGAGGTATACACCTCTCTTAGCTCAAGAACCACAGCTGCCTTCAGAGATCATCACATGAAAATAGGGATTGCAAATGCCTGGAATGCCTGTCCTCATCCTCTCCACTGCCCTGCTGGTGCCCCTTCTTCTATACTTGTTTTACCCCCCTCATACACACTGACCCCGAGAACCTTTCTCTGGCCTCCTCTGGGGACTCCTTTTTAATCTCATAGCCCTTTTTAGATACTTTCACTTCAGACTGTCTCGAATTGTGCTACATGCTTGTGTCTCTCCCCCTCAACTAGATGGTAGGCTCCTAGATGACAGGAGCCTTGATGACATTTTGATACCCAATAAAAGTTTGCTCAGTGAATATAAGTCAGTGAAGAGTGACTATTCTTTGTTTTGTGGTTCTGCAAAAGTCCCAGGAGCTTGCCTGTGCTTAAATCTGGCCTCACTGATAAACCTGAAACCTTTGCTCAACAGATCTGGCCTACTACTTTGGCTGGACACATAGTATCCTGAAGCTACCTACCCTTGTTTCTCACTGTATCAACTGCTAGAAATATTGTGTTCCTTGCCTATCTAAGGAAGTCTGATTTTTTTTTTTTTAAACAGTGATAGATCCTCTACCACTCAGTCAATACAGGCTTGAGAATCCTGCTATGTTCACCTACTTGGGATAAACTAAAACAAATATGGAATCCTTCCTACACTCAAGAAGCTTATAAATGGTTTGGGAAGGCAGGAGATTTAAATATAAAAATATAAGGCCCAAATTATAATGATTAATAATTTTAGGTTTGCCTCCTGCTTTATAATTTCAAAAGGAGATATATAATCTCATTTAATACTCATCATCTCTTAGTGAGATATTAAGTCTACCTGAAGTAATTGCATTTCACAAAGGACACATGAAATTTATTGGCTAAATATGTTAGGTATCATTCCTGTTTTATAAAAACAGACTTGTTAAGATTAACTAGACCACATGGTTGATTGGAGAGGTACCACAACTGGATGTAAAGACGGCGGACTCAAGCCTAGTCCTCTTTTTGCTTTACTGTTATCCTGTTTGTCTCAGGGCTTCAGTGTTCATTTGTCTCCCTGACATATCTTCTTAGGTTTCTATCTCCATTCTAATAGGAGAGCCCCCTCACCGAATTCCTGATTGGTATTTACCTAGAAGCTTGACTGTCACTATTGCTTTATTACCAAAAACACAGATGGGAATTTGAAACTAAGCTTCCTCCTCTCAAATGATAACTTATTCTCTCATTAAAATTCTGGAATTCTGTTAGCATACGATCAAAAAATAGATTAGACAGATTTTAGACATTGTTTTATGTTTAGGGAATTTTTTCTAATATTTGCAGTCCTGTGTATATATCCTTTTCTAAGTAACAAATATTAGTCTGAGTTTCCAGAGTACCAAATTCTGAATTACTAACTTTGTCCCTGTCCCATCTACTACAATAACATCATCATCGTCATCACCATAATAACCCTCCTCCTCCTCCAACATGGCTAACATGTTCATATTCATTAAGCACTTAACATGTATGAGGCCCATGGCTGATCCCTTCATTTAGTCCAATCCTCGTAATAGCCCTACCAAGTTAATATATTTCTGTTTCATTTTATGGTTGAGAAAACAGCACCCTGGAGAGATTAAATATTAGGTCATTAAGTATGGAATGTCTGATTTCCTTAAGTACTAAGTTTGAAAGTTGATATCGCTGACATTTCACTTTGACAATTCTTTTTTGTTTTTGTTCTGTTTTTTGTTTTTTATTGTGAAGACACATCCTCATTCTTTCAAATGCATGCTTTGGCTTGTGATTATCCTTCAATTTTTTTTTTAGACAATTTTTGTGAAACTGTATAAATCAAAAATTCGTGTTATTTTTGAATATGAGTTCTGTCACGGAATCAACACAGCACAGACAGCTCAAAATATCAGCGAGTATTTGGGAAAGATGTGGCTAATGAACGCACAGTACGTCAATGGTTTGAGAAGTTCTGTTCTGGTGATTACAACCTTGAAAATGAGCCACGTGGGTGACCTGAGACCAAGGTGGATGATGATGAGCTGAAAGTTGTAGTGGAAGCGAATCCATCTCAACCTGCATGTTGAGGTTTGATGTTACTGTAACATCAAGGTTTGATGTTACTGTTCCAACAATATTGGACCATTTGAAACAAATGCACAAGATAAAGAAGTTGGATAGATGGGTACTTCATGAATTAAATGAGCATCAGAAGAGAAACCATAGCAAAGCTTGCCTTTCTTTGCTGTCACAACATAGAGGTGAACCATTTCTACACCGTATTGTTACATGTGAAGAAAAATGGATTTTTTTGACAATCACAAGCATTCAGCACAGTGGCTATATAAAGATGAAGTGCTGAAACATAGTCCAAAACCAAATAATCATCAAAAAAAAGCTAAAGGTGTCTGGTGATCCCACGCTGGTATTATCCACTACAGCTTCATGAAACCTGGCCAATCAATTGCAGCAGATGTCTACTGCAACCAGTTGGATAAAATGATGAGGATGCTTGCGATTAAGCAGCTGAGATTGGTCAATAGAGACAGGCCAATCCTCTTGAAAGACCACATGTCACAGAAAACAATGCTGCTCAGACTACAGAAGCCGGACTTGGAAACTCTCTGTCATCCACCGTATTTACCAGACCTTGCACCAACTGACTACCACTTCTTCCAGGCATTGGACCACTTCTTGTAAGGAAAAATATTCAATTCTCAACAAACTGTAGAAAATGTCTTTCACAATTTCATTGCCACTTGCTTTCCAGACTTCTTCACTGCTGTCATAAGCAAGCTATCAATAAGATGGCAAAACTGTGTTGACAGTTTGGGCAAATACTTTGATTAAGTGTACTGCTTCTTGTTTGGGATAAAATAAACTTTTGATTTGAAATTGGACATTTCATATTTAATGACCTAATAACTTTCCTGAAGTCAGACAGCAAAAATGTTATTTAGTGGGTAAAACTCTACAAAGAGTTACATAGACCAGCTTTTGGCATAGAAGATGCACAGCATATTAAAGAAAACCATAAGTTCTTCAAAGGCAGAGCCTTACAGTTTCTCCTACCACATGCCTTCAAAATACCCTGTGCTTTTTCCTTCATGGTGCTATCACAACTTATCATTATATACTTATTTTTGTGATCATTTGTTTAATGTCTTCCTTTCCCCGGCCTGTTTCTTCAATGAGAACAAGGACTATTTCTGTTTTGCTTATCTCTGTTCACCCAGTGCTTAGCAGAGTGCCCAATACACGGTAGGTACTCTATAAATAGCTCTTGAATAAACGAATCTCCTTTGGCCACATTGTCAAGGCAGCTTCATTGAAGATTTCTTTAGTGCACCTAATATTTTAGTACCGAACATAAATACCTATAGAGCTCATTTCTGGCAGAAGGAAAAAGGACACTGGACCCGGCCCTGGTCTTTTTGTCTCAGTCTTTGTGCTTAGCAACAGGGTTACTTTGGGTGCTGACCCCAAATAACTTTGCCACACTCTCGCTACGGATTCACTTCTGAAGAGAACTAAATCATCTTCATATCAGCTATCTTTCATTTGCATGTTTGGCATGTTTGAAGCAAACTTTCATAAAGTATAGACACTAATATGAATTTCAATAACAAATTGTACTTTTCTAATGAGTAACCTATACATTTTGAAAATTATGTTTTTACTGTTAAAAATAAAAATTGAACCTCATTTTTTCCTGAGGATATTGGAGTTTTCAGATAAGCCATTCATCTCTGTGGTCCAACGGCTTAATCAAAACTAGATTTCCTGGAACTTATTTCCATAAAAAGAAATTTTGAAAATATGGGGAAGAGTGGAAAAAAAGAAAAACTTAACTTAGGCAGAAGAATTAGCAGGCATCATATTAGTCTAGGCTAGTGTTTTAAGAGGGATAAAATGTATCTGTATTATCTGTCTCAATCCTTCAACACAGTGGGGGCAGTTGTTAAAGAACAAGTTCAAGGTCACTGCATGATTAAGGGTCAGAGTTAGAATTTTTCTCCCAGGTTTTTTCTTCTGTATTGGTGGTTCTCAAACTTTAATATGTATCAGAATTACCTAGAGAGACTTTTAAATCACAAAACACTGGGGTGCTACCCTCAGAGTTTCTGATTTGGTGCAAGTCTAGGGTGAAATCTGATTATTTGCATCTTTACAAGTTCCCAGATATTACTGATGCCATTGGTCCAGGGACCACACTTTACAAACCATTGCTCTACACTATGCAGATGGAACACCCTTTTTTAACATAACACATACCATGACCAATTATTTTGGAATTCTAATGAATAATTCATAAATTTATGATCAAGTTTTATATCAACCTTTATTATCTAATATGATGACAGCCTTCACCTATTGCCCAACGATATATATTCACAGGTTCACAAATCTGGTTTAATGACAGTTTAGATTTTTACACTCATGTACCTCTTTAGGTCTGATGATAGTATTTGGGCATTACTCTCACATACATCATCTCACTCAATCTTCACAACTCTGTGACTTAGGCAAGGCAGGTACTAGTATCTTCATTTCACAGATGGGAAATTTAAGGCTAGGAGATATTAAATGGCAACATAGATTATATTACTAATAAATAACAAAGACAAATTCAAATTTTGCTCTTTTTATTGCAAATCCACGGCTTTTTCCACTACCAGCACTGTCTTCCTATTCAAATCATTTCCTGACTAGTCTTTCATGCCCCCTGTCCAAAAAAGGAGAGGGTTGGTAATACAAAATTAACTCAGAAAACTCATTGTAGACCTTATATATCATAGCATAAGCTTTATATAACAGTAAGGGAGGGATTCCCCTCTCCCCAGCCCAATTATCTTTTTTTTTTTTGCTTGAGTATGCAATGCTATAAAGCAATGCTCTCAGTCTGTTTTTTTTAAAATATCTCCTATTTCGCCATTCTTGAGTTCATTTTCCAGAAGATAGCCTCTATCAGTAGGAACAGATGGTTCAGTTGATTGCTAATAGGACATGGAGATAATTGTTAGTAGGTTAACATTTAAAACACAGTCCATTTGGGAGTCACCCAAAAACTGCTATAGTAGTGACACAGCTATTCATGGCATGCAGGCAAGACATCATGTGGTTATCAGTTTGCATTCCAGGGCATCAAATTTATAGCCTGCCTCAAAGATTTGTGCCAATGACCAAATAAAATGAAGAATTGACAATGCTATGAAGTCTTTAAACCTCTCCTATGTTCCTTGACAGCAAATCAATTGCCTGTTATTGTTCATTCTACCTCCATAATATTTTCTGTATCCTTTCCATTTCCACTGCTGCTACCCTGATTCCAGCCTTGATTGGCTCCAGCCAAATCTTTTGTGCTAGACTCCCAACTGTTCTCATTCTCTTTTCTTTCCAACCCCTGTTATATTTTGCTAACTGATTAATCTCTCTAAAAACAGCTATGAGCATGTACTTGTGGGCTCAAAATCCTTCAATGATTCCTGTTTGCTTAAAAAATAAAGTTCAAATAGTGCAATACCCAAACACTTTCACCTTTAACTTCTACTTTCAATATGTTTCCTACTCATAGAATTCAGGTGTCTGTCCCACTCTTCAGCCAAAATTATTGACTTGTGGTTCCCCATACATCACCTATATTTTCAGACCTCCCTGACCTCCTACATGTTGTACTTCTGTTGAAAATAATTTTGATAACTCACAGTTCTCATTCCTGTATGCACAAATCCTACTCCTTTTTCAAAGCCAGATCCAAAGTCACCTCTTCCATGAATATTTCTTCAACATTCTCAACAGGAGATAATCATCTTCCTCTTCTGAATTTTTATATAATATTTCTACATCAGTCTTATCCTTATTTTTTTTTCACTCTATTTACTTTTTCCACAATCCAATTCAGTCTCCAAATTTCAAACTGTAGCATTACTTTCCTGTGTTTATGATGTTTATTGACTTCCCATCACTCTGGGCAAGAAGAGCAAAATCCTTGATGTGGTAACACTCTGTACGATAGAATCTTTGTATACTGCTCCAGTTTCACTTTTCCCTTGCTGCTCTCATCCACTCTGTCCTTCTTTTCATCTTTTAATGGGACATGGCCTTCTTATCTCAGGGTCTTCCATACATGCTGTTTCCTCTGCCTGGACTCCTCCCCATCTCCACCTTTCCTCACCTCGTTCATTTCTATTCAGCCTCCAGAGTTCAACTCAAATATCACCTCTTTGAACAAGCTTCCTTTATTCCCTAGAAAAAGTTAGCACCCCTATATACTTTTTCACTGTAGCACATACCACAGACATTTAACATTTGCTTCCTCAACTAGTATGTAATCTCTATAAGGGCAGGGTACATGTTATCTTATTTCCTATGGGATCCACATCATCTAACAAAGTGTCTAAATAGTACCTACTGGGTAAATATGTGCCCAGTGACTTAAATGTAAGTAGAATACAAATTAGACATATATTTATTGAATGATTGAAAGCTTTGTGTTTGCCTTATTTCCTATCTTTCTCACCAGGTTATAAACTCCCTGATTTATATTTATACACCCAACAACCCATCCCTCTATAGTTAATAGGTGATAAGGAAACATTAATATATGCAAGTAGGTCCTGAGGAAATATGCAGAAACAGACTGGTAAAACATAAAGTGGTAATCTAAGTTTTCGTATAATTTCCAGATCCTCATACTTTTTCAGATATTTCAGCATTTCTAGACATGAACAATAACCCAATGTCATTCACCTTTAATAGACCAATGGCTTAGTGTTTATTGACTGATAATGTTTATTGAGAGACAAAAGAAGGAAGGAAACAGAAACACTATTATTAAATATATATTATGGAAAAGGGATAGTGCTAATATGCGATGTCCAAGTTCAAAGAAAATGAATATTCCCCCATTCCTATAACAACCACAGGGAGGAAGAGTAATTCGCAAATTGAGACAGGCAAAGGACAAAATGGATGAAAATGGTCCTTGGAGGAAGAAAGAAGCAATTATTTCAGTATATTTCGGTTACAAAAAAAAAATCAAATTATTTATCTGTTTTATGTTGGTAAGTTTTAGTTTAATAACATAAGGACTGACTTTAGTGTCCTTTCCACAGCCAGGCATAATGTCTTCATTTTTATTTTCTTTCCTTCATGCCAGTCAGCCCCTGAGAGACCAAGCCCAATACATTCACAAACCCTTCACTTCCTATTATCTCTGCCTGACATGCTCTGTGTGTAACCTTGGGCAAATCACTTCTGTCTTCTGTAAAATGAAGGGAACAGTCTGGTCTCTAGGATTCCTTCCATATAGAATATTTTATGATTGTAAGCCTTGCCGTGCTGTAAGTTTTGGTCCATAACTGCTGATGCTTCGATTTCATACATTCCATATTTACTGTCTACTGTATGCCAGGAAATGTTCTAAGTGCAAGGAATAAAACAATAAAATGGTGATCTTAAAAGACAAAATCTTTGCTCTCAGAGAGCTACATTCTAGTGGAAGGAGACAGATAATAAAAAAAAATAAAATATGATATGATAGATACTAGAAGGTTCTAAGGAAAAAAATAAGCCAAGGAAGGGGACTAGGAACGTGGTGAGGGTGGTAGTAAACAAGTAGACAGGGAAAGCCTCATTAAGAGGGTGACATAAAGGAAAGACTGAATTCCTTGTTTCTCGTTTGCCCTTGACTCCTGGTAGTTGCTTATGACTTAATTCTGTTGTGTCTTTGTGGATCCCTTGCTTCTTTCCCATAAATCTGACTGGCTGCTTTTGCTTTGCCCCTTGGTCCCATCCCTGTTATCTCTTGCTGGGACTACAAGTAATGAGTGATGGCCCCCTTCTTGGTCTCCGCCTTATCACCCTCTTTTTTTTTTTTTAGACAAAGTCTTTTTCTGTCACCCTGGCTAGAGTGCCCGTGGCATCAGCCTAGCTCACAGAAACCTCAAACTCCCGGGCTCAAGTGATCCTCCTGCCTCAGCCTCCCGAGTAGCTGGGACTACAGGTGTGTACCACCATGCCCGGCTAATTTTTTTCTATTTTTTTTAGTAGAGACAGGGTCTCACTCTTGCTCAGTCTGGTCTCGAAATCCTTACGTCAAGCAATCCTTCCTCCTCAGCCTCCCAGAGTGCTAGGATTATAGGCATGAGACACCGCGCCCAGCCTTATCACTCTCTTCATACTCCCACCTTCCGCTCTTTTTTGCCAAGAATATCATCTTCCGTACTATTAACTGTAGTGCCACCTGCATTCTGAAAATCCCTGAATTATTTCACTCATTGATGTCTGACAACTCCCCCCACTGTCCTAGTTGTCACCATACATAACCCCTTTTCCCTGAACATGCCCATTCCTTGGTTAACTCCATACCTACACATAAACACAGCTTTCTCTGCCTGGTCTTCTCTTGCCTTACCTGTCTACCTGCCCTTAAGGCTCTATTCAAAGACCATTTCCTCCTGTGCTGCTTTCTTCACTTCCTCTGGAGGGAATTGCTTTCTTACTCCTCCGTGCTCTCTGTGCTTTGCATATACCTCTCTGCTGTATTTATCACATTATATTGTGATTCTCCATTTCCCTGTTCCTTGCTATCCCTTCAGAGAACATTCCTTATTCATTCATATTTTGAACTTGGTAAATTCTCAATGAAACTGACAAGGACAGAGAGAATGAGGAGAGGGGAGCTGGTGAGAGAGGGAAGGGGGACTGTCAGTTGTTGATGGGCACCTAAGGGACAGGATAAGTCACTGCTTCCTAAAACCTGTGGATTAGAAGAGACCTTAAAGTAGCACAAATTCTAAAACTTGAGTCCTTAGCATTAACCTACCTTCTATTAGTCAAGCTCTGACCTTTTGTCCTGATTCTCATAACTGGGCTTCTGCAGCTCAGCCTCCACCTGGTGCCCCAGTTCCAAGAACTCGCCTTCTGTCTTGTTCCTCTCTGCCTGAATCTCTCTTTTGGAGACCTGCCTAATATGTCAGGCTCTCCAAACCTGGAACGCTGTCTTGCTCTTGTTTCCCCCACCCCTCCCATTTTTCCCTTTTTAATCTTTGCCCTGCCCATGAACCCAGGCAGGTGGCCAGGACCTGCTAATCCCTGACAGACTTCTATGTTTCTGACTTCTGAGCATTACATGCTCTTGGGTTATTTCTTTGTCTTTTACTGACTGCCTGCTGTGGCCACCATCCCTCCCATGCCCCCCATCCCCCACACCATCTGACTGTTTGGTGACCACCTGCTCTCCAAGGTCATACCCTTTGGATTTCATTCTTCACCTGTTCACCTGGCCTGCTTCCCCAACACCTCTGGACCTAGATCTGATTATGTGGTTGTTGCTATTTCATTCTACTTTTAGATCCAGGGCACACGCAGGTTTGCCTTGCTTCCTGCCCTGCTCTGATAGGACTTGGCACTCTTTAATAGAGAAAATGGGTCTTAAGGATACCAATTCCCTTTAACATATCTAATAGCATTTGGATACTGGGCGTTTTTATTTGAAGCACTAGTCTAACACTCTCATTTTACAGATGAGGACACTGAAGCTCAAAAGACAATTTTTCCAAGGCTTCACAGAAAGAAAGCCTGTGGCAGAATGACATCTAGAGCCCAGCCTTCCTGTGTCATAGTCAAGAACTGTCCTTTCACTATAATCTGTCATTGTTGTATACATGCTTTTCACACATCAGAGAGTACTGTAAACAAAAATCACAGAATCACTTGTGTCACCTTGACAAAATGAGGATACTAACCTATAGCCAGTATCTTTTCAGGCTAGACAGATCCTTCTAGATCAATCTACCTTCCTTCAAGGACAGAGATGTATGTGAAAAATCAGGAGGAGACAATAGCTTTAATTTATCTCAAATAGAACACCATTTTAAAATTTCTCTTCAGGGCATCAAACTTGGAAAAGATGATCTAGGGTATTCAGAGAAACCAACCAGTTAAGAGAGATAAACCAGAAAATAATTATTACTGAATCAACTATTGGGGCAGAAATTGTATGTGAGAACAGTGTCTTTAAAAAAAATTTTAATCTATGGCCTAGATGAAGAAATGGAACATATGACCAATATGTCTGTCTAGCGAAATGACAACTGGCACATATCACTGACGACAGTTAACCAGCCCTTACTGGGGACTTGGGGATGCATGAAACAAGGTCTTCAATTTGGTAAGCTTAAAATTGCTTGGGGGAGATAACGGTGCACAGAAATAATTATAATTCAAGGCACACAATAAGCATGATATAAATAATAATGATATAAAATTGTTGCAGAAGAAGTGACTTCTTCATACTAAGTTGGGCTAGAAAGAGCTTCATGGAAGCAAGGGCATCTGGGATCTCAGAGGTAGAGCTGATCTAATCGGCTAAGCTGAAACCCTGAGAGTCACCCTGGATGCCGCTTCTATTTTATCCAGGCAGTCACCAAGTCTTTCGATTTCAATATCTAAAATATTTTACAAACCAAAATATTTTCCCTGTGCTGTTGCCTTAATTCAGGTTCCTGTCATTTCTCAGTGGATGTCTGAAGTAAGGTCGGGGCTCATCTTGAGTCTACAGTCTCACCTTCCTTCAATTCATCCTCCACACTGCTGACAGCATGATCTTGCTGCTAATCTGATCACGTCATTCTGGAGTTTAAAATCCTCTGATGACTCACAGTTTACAAAGGCCTTCAATGATCTGTCCCCCGTATACTGCTCAAGTCTCATCTTCTGCTATTCCTTTCCCTGCACGCTATTTTCTAGCAACTTAATATTGAATTTCCTGCATTTCTTTAAAAAAACCTTTCTCTTTTATATCACCATGATTCTGCCCTGGGCGCTTCTCTATTTGCTCTGCAAACCAGAGTCCTGACCAGAGTGCACTATTAACAGACCAGTCATTTGCCAATCTAGAGGAATCATATTCACTGCAGGACTTAAAAGGGCCCTTTATGCCAGTGGTTTCTCTCACCCACAGGATCTCCCTACCAACACAACTCCACCCTAATCAATAATAGGGGGATCCCAAACTTTTTTGGGCTCTTTGTTTGAAGCCTTTTTTTTCAAGTACAGTGTACTGTTGGCAAGGCCAGTCATAGAGAAATAAATGACAAAAAAGAAAATTAACATTCCTTAAGTACATATAGCATGTTGCATGTATTACATATTCTACTTTCTACATGTACCACATTTAATCCTTATAAGACGTTAGAAATCTTTGCTCCATTTTAAAGATAAAGACAGTAAGGCTCATGTAAACTGATCACTTCGTCATCATCACTTAGTGAGAAAGGAGTAAAGAATCCCAATCAAAGTCTCTTTCTACCACGTTATCAGTGCCAGCACTAGAACCGTGTCCCCAGATTGCATTCTGAATCATTCCACATAAACATGTTGAATTTAGTTTTAGTGTAATCATACTTTTTTCTGATTTTTTGAAAATGGCCCATTTGCATATTGTAAATGTGGCACAGTTCCTTCTTCCCCTCACCAGGAAGTCCAGAGAGGCAAAAACAGACCACCATTCAAACATCATTCAGACAGCTTCCACTCTTTCTTGATGTGGAAATTAGAATTGTGATGTTATAGAACTCATAATGGGACACAAGAGGCTATTCAATGTAATGCCATCCTTTTATAGGAATAAATAGAACCAGAAAAATCAAACAGTACATAAGTGAGAAAGCTAGGACTGGTACCTCCTAGGCAAGGAAAGCTCATCTTTTACTGAGCCCTGATGGCTAAGTACCATCACATGTTTCTTGTGTTGGTATCTACTTGTCTGAAGTAGATATTTTTGTTAATATTTCTATGTTACAGTGGAGAAAGTGAGGCTCAGAGAAGTTAAGTGACTCACTCCAAGTCACACAGCTAGTTAGGGGTCAAGGTTTAAAACTCAGATCTCATACCGTGGAGCTGGTATGAGAATCCTCATTCTCCATGAGCATTTTAATCTCCATTTTCAAATATCCACAGACCAATAAGAGGGGCTTGTGCCAAAGGCTAGTGCCTCGCGACTGAAAAGTCATCAGTCATCAGTCAATTTAGACAGCTTCCTTCGTGGCTTACTTCAAACAAGATAGAAAACATCTATCAATGACTCACCATAATATATGGGAACTCATTTTTTAAACAGATAAGCTTAAACTTTAACGATTTTTAGAGCTTATGTATATCATGCTAATATTCTTAGAGCATTGCTGCTATTGTTTTATGTGTAGAGTGCCATTTTCTTGTGTCCTTGTGTTTTAAAAACAGTGAGTGCTGATTTCTAAAAGTAAAATCAAATAAAAACCACATATACCTATAGAAACCATAGGTTCCATACACCTATAGAAACCAGAGCTATGCAGTGAAGAGGCAGAAAACACAGCTTTTTAGTAATCAAGGGTAGAATCTCACCATGTATAATAGAAAAGTAAAATATTGGAAGACCTCTGAACATGGAAACATGACCCTGCTAAAAACTGCAGAATTTTATTTCTGTCATTTAGAAGACTTCAAGGGCAAAAACAAAAACATGAAATGCTGATTCTAAAAATCCTTGACAAAATACCATTCTAGAAATTAATATTTATCACATTTCCAGTGTTCCTGACACAACAGCGCCTTATATGCTGATGTTTATGAATACAAATGTGCTGTGGACATATATTATCTTTTCAGAAAATAACAAGGTAGGCAGGTGCTTTGCTACTTGTTATTACTAGAGCTAGAAATCTACCAAGAATGGGCAACAATATTTATGACAAATAAAATTGAAATCAATTGGCCACATACATCTCAGTTGTACACTGATTTCATTAATTATAATGAGAAAATAGACAATGACTCTCTTATTATTTAAGACAATTTAGAAGACATCTGTGATATGCTTTTTGTCTAATTCACTCTTAGATTAGTGTGGAAGAAACAAATAAGACGTAGATGGTTGTTAAACTAGGGTTCACTAGTTTAATAGAAAGACACATGTTTTCATTTGGTGAAGGGTACAGAGAACAAAAGATCACGTCCAATAGCCTTGAACAAAGTGATCATAGTATCACATGGCACATACTATAACATTTCAAATATCATTATTATGCCAAAATTGGCATAATTGGCAAAATTGGCATATCCTTAAGTTTATAAATCCTAGAAAATGAAAATGAACAAACTATTGATTGACTTTATTTCTGGCTATAGATTTTGGGGACATTTTTAGACTTATTTTCTGGCTAAGTCATTCTTGTTCAACATACCCTGATTGTGCCAAATATTATGTACCTGAACTTATAATCTAATAAGGCAGACAAGTGAAAGTGTCACAGCACTGACATAAGGATTAGACGTAAGCGCTGTAATTGAAGAGCGTGTGGATTCATGCTCCTGCATCTGCAAATCTCCAGCACCCTATAGCTGGGCTCAGCTAAAATCTGCCCCATAATGATTATTATTATATTGATAATGGCAATGATGATGATGTGATGATGATGTCACCATTAACTGAGATTTTACCATATGAGATACTGTATAATGAGCTAAATGTTCATTTACTCAGAACAACCTGGAGAAGTAACTAATATTCCATTTTAGATAAAGCACCTGAGGCTTGATGAGAATAAGAGACTGGCCCAAGGTCACACAGCTACTAAGTGGCAGAGTTAGGATGCAAAAAGATAGGTCCCAGAACAGGGTTTTACCTTGGTTTACTCTAGTGGTCTCTGTTTTAAGGATTAGTCCAGCATCTGAGATTTACAGGAAACCTCCAAAATAACTTCCTGAAACTCATGCTCCTCTAAGATTCCTCCAGTTATCCTCTGCAAACCCAATGGAAAACATCTTGCTTACTCTTGGTAACAATTACAGCTACTATTACCTGAATCATGATGTGCTTCTTAGTATTAATGTCTTCTTCTGGTGTAGACCCTTTGAAATCTAGAAATAAGTCTTTCAATCTTTACTGTCACAATGCCTGACACTAAATTGTGATGAATGAATGACCTAGTTGGGCTCATAGGCCACTGCCTCACCCACTGGATCTACTTCTTGGCTATCAGATGTTTTAGTCCTGGATCTACTCTTCCATGCAGGATCCACTCAGGTCTGGTCCAGTATCTCTTTACATGTATCTTTCATGAGAATAAATCATTACATCTCTAATAAAATCTATAGATATAAAAGGAGAACAGCAGAGAGCACAGAGTAAATTGATCTAATAGTTTCAAGATAATATTGCCTGAGGTCTTAATAATTAAGGTGTTCCCAGGAAAAGAAGAGTCATAAGCAAAGGCAGAATAGTTTTAAGAGTGAAGGGTTGTATTTGAAGAATGCCAGGCAACTCAGAGGTGTTAAAATACAGAGGCAAAACTGTTTTATGTTAGCACAAGGATAGATGGCAAAGAGATCCAGCAATGTGATGTGTCCTTACTGTACACTTACCTGCAAGACACGTGAAACATTCAAGGGAATATGAAATAGATACAGTCAAGTCTCCAAACTCCCTGTCCTCAGCTTGCCTGTGTTTTGAGGAGCATCTATACTTAGTAAACTCCCTGCAGGGCTCAGTTGCAGGTTCTCAGAACAGCAGGTTCTCAATCACCTGCTGACATCAGCTATCAAATGGGGCATTACTTGAAAATAAGGAATATGATTACCCCTGATGAGGGCAGCTCAATGAACCTTTCCTCCACACTTATCCATCCTTCTCCCTGACAGATATGGTAATACAGAGGGTTTTTTTCCTTTAGTATAATCATTAACTCAGACATTCTGACTCTTCCATGAGGAAACTAGCTGAGAGCCTGCTGGGAACCTTCAATTTCATTCAACGTTATAGAACATCTATTATGTGCCAAATTCTCTTTGTCATGATAGCAACACTAACTTCAAAGGCTAACCCCAGCCAGTTCAAGAAAACACTCATCTCTTGCATATGCAGAAAACAAAAAATTACATGCAATTCCTGTTGTGTTCTTTAATTTTTCCTCCTTTTTGAAATCTGTAAGACAGATAAAGGATTTCTTCTATAAAATTTGGATTCAGTCAAAAGAATGCAGTCCAGGATCCAGAAGGCCACATGTGGCCCCAAGGCTGCAGGTTGCTCACCCCTGATAAGCCACTTAATTGCTCAGTGCCTCAGTTTCCTCATCTATAATACAACAATATTTACCCTACAGGGCTATTGTAAAGATTTAACAAGTGAGTATATCTAACATGCTTAGCATAGTATCTGGCAGATTTTTATTGTTATCATTTTATTGTAATCATCATCATTAATATTCAGTGTAGCCTGACTATATTGAGCTGTGACAAACCACTTGTTTATCATAGATGACAAGATCTATCAGCAGGTAGAATCTGGAATTTATATTTTTATAATTGTTGCACACCCATAAAAGAAATGACTTATTCCCTATTTTTTTCTACTATAAGTTTTCAACAAATTGTTTGAGGCACAAACTTGGATAAACTATTGATATCTATAGTAAAATCCATTCTAGTTGATTATTTTGAAATGGATCAGAATTATATTTGAGCTAAACTTTTGCCTTCTTAGATTTTATCTGAACAGGTTAAGCGGATGTCCTTTGATCACTCTTTAAAGCACATATCCAAATGCAATATATAATCAGGATTAACCTATCTAATGGCACCTGGAGAAACTGAAACAGTAATAAAGACAATCTTAATATTATGAGACTATTTATATATTTTTAAATTTTTATTTTTTTTAGAAACAGGGTCTCCTGTCACCCAGGCTAGAGTACAGTGGCATGATCATAGCTCACTGTAACCTTGAACTCCTGAGCTCAAGTGATCCTCCCACTCCACTTCAGCCTCCTAAGTAGCTAGGACTACAGGCATGTGCCACCATGCCTGGCTAATTTTTAAAATTTTTGTAGAAATGGTGGTCTCAAATTCCTGGCCTCAAGTGATCGTCCTACCTCAGCCTCCCAAAGTGTGTGGATTACAGGTGTGAGACACCACACCCAGCCAATGAGACTATTTATAAGCAATCTCCTCAACTCAGGATATAGCTTCTTGCCACTTCCAGGTTTTAATGCCTTGATTAATTATGGAGTTATGTTTAATTATGTATTTTATTATGCATAACAAATATAAATTACATACATGATTGTTCATAATTGTATTAAAATACGTATCATTTATCCTTGAAAGTGAAAGGCCTTTTTCAGGATGGATAAAGATGTTTGGGGAACAAGAATATGGGTAGAATTAATGGTCCCCACATTAATCATTTATTTTATGAAAATGTGAAGGTCATTCTCCACTTTAAGATGCCTCCTGAATTCCTTCTGCAAAGTCCGGCAGTTGCATTTCAATATGTAAGGCAGAGGATTATACAATGTGCACTACTATTCCCCTAAAGGCAAACAGCTTTTATTTAATGAAGATGTTATTCTAAGAAGCTTTCCTGTGATATTGTCACATACCAGAGCTTATCTTGGAAAGGTGATTATCATTAGGAAGGACAGATAACCTGTCTCTTTGGGTAGAATGATGGATGTCATTGCATGAACCTGTTAAATTTCAGATTCAGAGGCTGATAAGAAACATGATGTAAAATCTATAAATACCATTTATTGAACACCGTTTCTGGAAGCCAAGTATCACATTAAGAACATGATGATATTATTGCATTTTATATACCATTAGGGGCACTAATCAAGTTCAAGGTACTAACTAAAAGTTTTATATTCATCTTATACAATCATGTTATTTTTCCTCATTTATATATACAGCCTTAGGAAAGTATTTTGCTGAAGACCTTGCAGCTGGATGGAAGCTGCCAGACTCCAAAGGCCAAGTTCTTTCATTATCAATGAACATTTATTGTCACAGTCCTGAGAATTAGGATCCATGATTTTAAGGTGGGGATTTGGCACAGATGTGGCCAGGCCAGTGAAGCACAGGGACTGCTTACAGACCCTCAGTTTGATTCACTTTTTCTGATGTCAAGATGGTAATCAGTAGGCAAAACACTCGCGCCAAACAGAAATGAACTTCGTTCTGGCTCCACTGGTTGTGTGACCTTTTCCAGGTTATTTCATTGCTCCAAAACTCACTTTCTCATCTGTAAAGCAGTGATAATAGAACCTACATGATAAATGTGTTGAGAAGATCAAATGAGTTAATCACGTGTTGAATGGTTTGCTCTAGGTGCAGTACATCATACGCCATCAATAAATGTTAGCTGTTATTGTTGTTACTTTTTTTACTCCTCTAACAATTTCGATTACTATTCTAAGTTTCTGCAAACTAATCATTGGCCTCTTTCCAGTTTTTTTGGCTTTCACTTTGAATCTCAAATTCTAAATGTGTAGAACCTAAAACATCTAAGTGTCAATATAAACCCCTTCTCCATTTTATGTCCCAGCCATGACACCAATATCCTTTCTTTAGAGAGACTAACTTTAAATGCTTAAGAAAAATTTTCTTCAACCAAGAAGAAATTGAAACTCATATTTTCTGTCCAAGCAAGTTAGTGTTTCAGTAGATGTATTCTGTGGGATTTCTATTGATAATGCAGCAAAACTGCATGTTTTTCTTTTCTTTTTTTCCGTACTCAAGCAAGATATGGGAACTGTCTACTTTAAGTCAAGTCATTCAAAACAGCAGTAACCAAATCCAAAAAGCATGACTTAGAGTGAAAGTTCACTAATTCAGACAAACTGGGAGCAAGGTGGCCTGAATTACTGATGATTCTGACTCAAAGAGCATAATTCCGTCAAATAGGAGGGCAGTATCACCTAATGATTAAGAGCATGTGGTATTGACTGATTAACACTATGGTGCTCAAACGGTGGGAGTGAACACTGGGGAATTGGGGGCTGGGGGGTAGACCCAAGGCTGAGCGACATGGGGGGGTCACTGTGGAGGGGTGGGATATGCTTGAAAAGTAGTTGGGGAGTGGAATTAGGGGTCTCAATAGGGGAAAGGAATTCCTCAAAAATTAATTCATGTGATTAACTGTACATCTTGGTAAATTCACTGAAAATCATTTAATTATACACTTGAGTGTTGGTTGTACGTAGATACAGTTGGAGCACTATGTATGTACTCTATGGACTACTTTGACAGATTAGATTTTTGAATGTAACAAGATAGGTCAACTGGAGTGGTAATATATTTTGGGAGATCAGCTCACTATAAAATGTGACTGTAAACATTATACTGTAAATGTTTTGTAGTTTTCCCCCAATAAAAAAGAAAAAAAAAAGAAATAAAATTTATTCAACTCTATCAAGCAATTCCATTTGGCAATCATTGCATTTATTTGAAAAAATTAAAAGGAAATTCTTTAACATGTAGGTAAATATAAAAGTGAAAAACCTCCAAAAATTCACATATTTAATCTATTATCGTAAGTTTCTCATAGAATTATAAAATCTGACACCTATTCTGAATTGACATATTATTTATCCTTTTAAGGAAAATATCTTCTTACAAAGCCATCAATTATAGTTGTCTCTGACATCTAAAATATAAAAAATCCCACAAAGGCAAAGCACTTGCAAAGATTTAGTATAAGTTTTCACAGCAAGGGAAGTAACATTTAATTGAAGTAGTGGAGCAAAACTGAGAAGAAAGTTTTATATCAAAACAACTAAAGAAATGTATTAAATTATTGCTCGTTGCCATTCTTCAATATTTGCCATACACATAAACATACTCACACACACATAGATACACACATATAGAATACATGTAGACATAGCACTGCCTTCTTCTTTTGTTAAAATCATGGTCCTAAGATTAAAGAATTGGGCATTACTGGACAATGAGCTTGAAGAAATACTGTGTATTATATTAATATTACTACTTTTATCTTTTCTTATTTTTTCCTATTTAATTAGTTACAGATACCAGTACTTTCTTGTGACATAAAAGACCAAGAGAGGTATAAAATTAATTGTTCTTGACAGGACTTGCAGTGACCAGAAAATACATCCACTTTATACTTGCCAGATGTCAAGCTGGAACTCAAAGAATGCACCTTCTTTTGAAAAAAAGGAGCCTTGTACTATGATAGAGTATCCAGAGAAACTCAGAGAACCTCCAAAACCATCACTGAAAATAGCCTTATTTCATCATTATATAAATAAGCATATTCTACTTCAGATTACTTTAATATTCAACAGTTACAGCAAAATCATGAGAGAAGGCACTGCAATGATCTCTAACCAGGCATCATGTAATTCATTTTCCAATCAAGCTATGCAAGACAGGAAAGCAAAATGAGGTAAACACAGGTTCTTCTATTGTAGGTTTGATGTTTTTTTTTGTGTGTGTGTGAATCATGTGAGGAATAAAATATAAGGTATCTCCATTTAAAAATAAACACAATAATAACCCAAATTTATAGATGCCATTTCCCAACTACAATAGTGATTCCTAAATACCATATTGAATAATTACTTTCCTTTAACATGTCATGATAAAAATAAACATTATAAGATGTCACCAGATGGCAAAACAGTAAGATTTATAAATAATTCTCTTTTAGAAGGTAAACCTGTCCAAATGTTTGATCTCAATACTATAATTAATTAGAATTTGGTGTGTTAATATTTGCTTTGACATTTTGTCTTCCCAAACCAGACTTCTAAAAATTGTGTATTTTTTTCTGCCCTTTGTAATACCAGAAATGTTTTCAGTAGTCGGTCTATTACTTTTATTCACTCATCCATTCACTTACTCAAATTTCCATGCTATTAGTATGGGGAAGGTATTGTGCCAAATAGAAAAATTGCGTTCTCAAAAGCAACATCTGCAAACCCCTCCACTTAATATTCAAAAGATGCTATTTGTGATGACGGTAGACAGGTTAATATAGTGCAAATAGCTTGAGTTTGGATACAGACACAGCTAAATTTAAATTTGGGGTGGTGGTGGGGATCAGAATTCAACCCCTCTGACTCTCAGGAATTATAATATAAAAGGTGGTTTGGTTAGAAATTATTCAAACAAAGGATATAGCCTATGATGAACTCTCAATACATGGTCAGTAAAAGACAGATCAAAAAGCAGACATGAATGGCATAGCTGAGCTATTAAATTCCAATTATATAATGGAAAGCATATTGTTGATTAATATCAGACCAGATGTATTATATTTGTGTACAGTAGATGCCATTATATTAATACTATCAACAAATAAAATGAAGCAGTGTTTCAAACAATTTAATTGTAATTATAAATACTTTTTGTCTTTCTACCATTTTGAACAACCTCATCAAAGATATTCTTAAATCCATAACAATGACATTCTGGGAGTTTCTCTCTACTTTAACAGTTAAATGAGAATATAATGAACCAAGAGAAGACAAGCAAATATTCTGAGTGAAACAATGTACTATGTAATTTTAATATGTTATCACACATAAGTTTACTAAGTTGCATCTTTGTTTTAAAATCAAGAAAGTAAACCATCAAAAGTAAAGGGATTTGCACAAATTTACTATTTTTATTTTAGGTCATTGCTTGTCTGCTGTTCTCCTGTCCCACTACATTCCCTCTGCTTTACTATTTTTTTAACCCACTCAAGTGTATGTCTTCATGAGGATTTTTAAACAAGCTATTCCTCCACATTAGAATATTCTTTCTTCAGAACTTCCTAACGTTGATACTCTTCTTATATTATTTAAGTCTGAGGGAGTAATGCTATCTCTATCAATAGGCCCTTTCTGATCATCCAATCCAAAAGAGCCTTTGTGGCTAACTTTCTCTCTTTCCACATTATTTTGATTTTTCCCCCAAAGAATTTATCATTACATGAAATTATAGCATATCTTTATTTTCTTGTTGCTCTTGGTCTTTCTCACTAGAGTGCAAATTCAATAAAAATAGAAACACTTTTTTTTTCTTTCCGAAGAATCCTGAGTGCCTAAAATAGAATGGAGCACACTGAAGTCCAAAGTTCGTATTACATATTTGTGGAATGAAGGAACAAATGGATAATCAATGCTTAGATTAAATAATGACACCATGAAAAGAGAAGAGGGGATACTTATTAGAAAAACACAAGAAAAGAAAGTCAAACATGATTGAGGAAATAAAAGACTCAGACCAGGGGGGGGAGCCCAAAAGATGTGCATAGACTCCTGTCTCATGCCCTGCTGCCTCTGTGAGGCTGCAAGATGGCTTCTTTCTCCCAATTTAAGATTTCAAATCCCCCATACAAAGAAGCTGATTGGCTCAAATTAGGTCAGTTGACCACAACTAGATCAAACCAGGGTGGCAGAGTGAAATAATGTAGGCACCATCACTAAGAGCACACTTTTGTGTTTTGTTGCTATCCCTGAAGAAGAGAGAAAGCCACAAGCTCAACAGACAACCAAAGAGAAAACTACCAGTTATTCACAGTCGTAAGAAATGAACCGACTTTCAAAATGTCCCTACTGACAGTAGTTGTTGCCATGATTGAGTGATAAAATATTTTGTATTGCAACTTAGTTTAACAATTTTCTTGGCCAGGCGTGGTGGCTCATGCCTAGTAGTACTAGCACTCTGGGAGGCTGGGGCAGGAGGATCACTTCAGGTCAGAGTTCGAGACCAGCCTGAGCAAGAGCAAAACACCATCTCTACTAAAAAACAGAAAAAATTAGCTGGATGTGGTGGTGTGTGCCTGTATTCCCAGATACTCAGGGTGCTGAGGCAGGAGGATCACTTGAGCACAGGAGTTTGAGGTTGCTGTGAGCTAGGCTGATGCCACAGCACTCTACAGCCCGGGCAAGAGAGTGAGACTCTGTCCCAAAAAAACAAACACAAAAAAGTACTCTATTGTTATACCTTTATCCTCTAAGATTTGGAAATCAGTCATTTGTTCCTTAGTCACAATTCAGCTAAATTGTTTTATTAAATCAAGAATCTGGAGGAAGTGAGTATGGGAAGAGAGTGAAGTGTATATTTTATTAGCTTTTGTTGCTTGTAAAGAGAGAGGGGAAAATAGCTTTAAATAATACAGGGTGATATAAGAAGTTCAACATCAAAGAATGTGTGTCGTAAGGCAGAGGAGGTATGTGAAGTTTCTTTTTCTTTTTTTAAAATTAATTCAGTGAAATAGTTCACACACTCTTGACATCAACATTCAAGAATATTAGTTTCTCCATATCCTCTTCAGCATGTACATAAAGTTTAACACACAACAGAGAAAAACTACTTACTTTGAATTTTTGCCATAGCTCAACCAGTTTAGTTTTAATGTGTAACTCAACTGCTACTTTTATTATAAAATTGTTTAAAATACATAAAGACTATGGAAACATTGATTAAAATTCAAAAAGACATTATCATGCTGAAATGGACAATGACATGAGATTGAAATTAGATAGAAATGGTTTTCAATCTTTGTCTGATCTGTATGGGATTTGGGCCTAGAGAACCCCAGCCCCATAACCAAATATTAGTTGTCTTTGATTCTTGAAATACTTATGTATAAAAGGAGAATGATAATTATATCACAAAAATAATTGCAAATCATACAAGGTGATATATTGAAAATATCACATAATTTTTGTAAAATGTTTAAATAATTACTAACAAAGCTTACATTTATATATAACTGATTATCCTACAGCCACTAAAATGAATATGGAAGTTCCTTGTGAACTGATACACTGTTAGATTAGGTGGACAAAACAAGGAGAGAATAGTGTCAATTTTACGCTCTTGTTGGTTTGAAAAGTGGGAAGATATATAATATGTAATAACTGCAAAATTAGTGGTGAATGAGACATGAGAAACTGATATTGTTGGTTGTCTCTGGAGAGAAATGAGTGAATTTGCCAGAATGAGAATAAATAATTTTCTTTTAAATTGTGAGCTATGGGAATGCATTGCCAATACAAAGATGAATAAATGATGTTGAAAACTAAGTAAAATGCCCCTTTCCCTTTTCTTCCTGTTTTAGACAGAAACAGGTAAAGGTAAAGGAGATTTGATGCAAACGTTACAAAGTTTTAGCAGCTAAGATTGATTATTTTTTTAAAATAAGTATTGAATAAAGTCAATCATTTCAGATTATAAAATTATTCTTTCATTTCTTCTAATTAATCCCTTTTTATTTCGGTTTAGGATTAAAGAGTTAAGTTGACTGTTACTGAAAACCGTACTCAACTGAAAATTGTTTTTCACCTTTAGTATACATTAGCCTACCTGAAAAAAGAAACAAAACAAGAAAAAAGTATACGTACTATATAAAATGTGTTTATCGTATGAAGATAGTAACTGCATGCTTTTGTCCTTTATGTTTAATGAATTTTGTGTTTAACTTATTTTGACCTAATCTTATCATCAGCCCAAATATCCATTCAGCATCCAATGTTTTTCTAACAGTTTAGAAAATGAGGAAAAACAAGAAGTATTACACATGTTCTAGTTTATTCTCTAGTAGAATCCCCCTACTCTATGCTTACTAAACGTCTTATGAATATAATAGTCACTTTGCTTTTGAAATGCAAAAGTGCCAAATAATTCCAGTTAATCTTTACATGTTAAGAACATGCTCTATTCTTTAGAATGTTATTTTCTATATCAAATAATTCGAAAATAATTGTGCAAAATGAGAATGCAAGAAAAATTTATTTTAGGATATTGTGACTGAAAGCACAATAATATTTGTTAGTTATAAAATAACAATGCTTCATATCTGTGTGGGGCTTTACACTGTCACATGTAGCATCTGATTTGATTTGTGCATTTTTACATGGAATATGGATCTTTAACAACACCAGTAGTGATTCATTATTTTTTCCATTGCTGAATATGGCATAGGATCAAAATAAAATTTGACATGAACAAAGCATGTAGTTCAGCAGAGCATATAGTTCATAACAAATCTTTTTCCCCCATTGAAAACCAAATCTGCCACAGATTTCATGGCATATTGCCCAAAGGGGTAGTGTTAGAAATGCTATGCAGAGTTAAAAATTATGTCTATGTTTCGCTGGCACTTATGTTCAAGTATAGTTTTCTGATCACATTTTAAAATAGGCAAAATTCCATTATGACAGATGGACAGAGCAGGAAGTGCCAACTCTCAGTGTGGCAGAATCATTTACAAAAGGCTTAAGTAGAAGGGCAAGAGAACAAGAATGTTCTCAAATTCATCTATTCTATCATTAAAAAGAAAATATTGCTACTTCAGTTAGGATTTTGGCACTTAGGATGACCAGTTAATCATACCTTTAACATTGTGGCAATTATGAGTAGCAGCAATAACAAAAATTGCATTGATTTGAAGAATCCAGAGATGGCATAAGGTCCTTCAGCATGCAGAGAGTGTTACAAAAGAGTCACTAGAAACAAATTGAAAGGATGCTGAGGAATGAATAAAAGCATTAAAGGCATTGTTAGATAACCTGGCCCTTAGCAGCTTATTCAATCCTGCAATTCAGAACCTATATTACTTTTATCCTTCTACGCAATTTTATAGACACTTGTTGGCACCGAATGATTTCTACATGGAATCCCTAAAGTGATTTGATATTCTAAAGGTGCAAATCGTGATTTCAATTTGACTTAGGCATTTATTCAGAAGATCAACATCAGCTGATTTTCATGTTAGAAATATGTAGACATGTGGTGGGGGGGTCAGATTTTTCAAATGGCTAAATTAATGCATAAGAAATAGAAGTGACACATTGTTGGATTAATGCAATGGGATAGCATTTTGACTGAACTGTAAACACTTTTTGATTAAGGATGATAAGTCTAGCCTTTCAGCATCCTACACATATTAGTTTTCTATTTGTATTATTACAGTAACAAATTACCATAAGTAGTGGTTTAAAACAACAGCAATTCATGATCTTACAGTTTTGTAAGTTAGAAGTTGCACACAGATCTCACTGAGCTAAAATCAAAGTATTGGCAGTGCTGTATTCTCTCCTAGAGGCTCTAGGGTAGAATTGGTTTCCTTGTCTTTCTAGCTTCCACAGACTGCCTGCAATCGTTGGCTCTTGAACGCCTTCCTTTATCTCCAAAGCTGACAACTTTGCATCTTTCTGATCATTCCTCTATAGTTACAGCTCCATCTGACTCTCTTCTTCTGCCCTCCTCTTGCACTTTTAAATACCCTGTGGTTACATTGGGTCCTCCTAGATAACCTAGAACAATCTCCCTATTCTAAGGTCAGTTTATTTGCAATCTTAATTTCATCTTCAACCTTAATGCTTCTTTATCATGTGATTTGTCATATTCACAGTTTCCAAGAATGAGGATATGAAATAACTCTTTTTTTGGAGGGGGTGAGGGAGAGCCTTGCTGTCCCTACCAGAGTATGCCCTCTAGACTCCAAAGATTCATGTTCATCTCACATGTGAAATATATTCACTTTTCACCAAGGTCTGCAAAAGTCTTAACTCATTAGAGTATAAACTTAAAGTCCAAAAATCTAGTCCTAATCTCATCAGCTAAAAAGTCCCAAATTACATCATCTAAGTCTTCTAAATTTGATTTGGGTGAGGTGTTGGGTTTCATTCATCCTAGAGCAAAGTTCTTTTCTACCTGTAGACCTGGAAAACTAGGAAACAAGCTGTCTGCTCCTAAAAGACAATACCGAGAAAGAAATAGATAGGATAACAGTGATAGATATTCTCAGTCAAAAAGGGAGAAAATAAAAGGAAAAAAGAAATCCCTGTTCCAAAATATAATGGGAATCAGGCTGGGCAAACACCCTTGGTTTCATGGCCTGGGAAAAGGTGCTGCTGCTTTGCCTGCTGCTCCTCATGGCTCCTTTCTCTGAGACATTCTTCCATTTTCATAGCAGCTAGCCCATGTTTGCAGCATGGCAGTTTTATCAGACTTTCCTGCCTTTAGACTTTTGGGGGTTTGACAACCTTTTTTCATTTCATATTCACTGTCCATTCAAGTCCAAAATGACAGCATTTCTTTTTTTAAACTTATTTTTTTGTTATTATGGGTACATAATAATTGTATATATTTATAGGATACATATGATGTTTGATATAGGCATGTAATGTGTGTTAATCAAATCAGGGTAACTGGGGTATCCATAACCTCAAGCATTTATGCTGGTATAAAATTCTCAAAAATTTTGTGGTTCTCCTGTGTATGTCAAGGTAATTTGTTCCACTAGACAAGAGGTTTCTGCACAAATATTTCATAGAGAACCTCATAATTTATTTGTGGCTACTGCTGAGAAGGTTTAAGAAATCCGTGAATCACACACTTAATCTCTTCAAACTGCCTTTTCTGAGACTAAATATTCTAATCCTTTTATCCTTCTCAGGCATTAGCAAAAACGTGTAAGGAGTCTGCCCACAAGCCAATATCCAATGTAAGATTTTTTGGGTCCAACCATAGAGCATAACAGGGCTTTGCCTGGCAAGCCTCATGAGGGCAAACTGTCCTTTCACAGCAAACTTGGTGCACAATTAAGGCACTGTAGCTTTCTGGAAAGAGTTGTAATCACCTACTCAACTCTAAGCCCCTTTCCCAAAGCCAGCCGTGCTCATATGCATATCTGCATTCCAAAACAAGTGCCTCCTTGTCAGGAGCCTTGGCTGAGGAAATTCCCAAACCCCTCTGCCAAGATCTCATTATTGGAGGCTTGGACTGAGGCACTTTTCTCAGCTTTGACTCAGTACCTTTCCACTCCTAACCCTGCCATCTCTCCCCACCTCCTAGCCCACAGCGTAATAAATAGTCAGGACCGTTTTCTTCCAGGCTTTTTGATAGTAAGGTGATGGGTCCACTTGTCTCTTCTGTACCCAGTAAACTCTCTCTGAGTTCTGTTTCATGGGGAAACATGGAGTATTAGCAAGCTTTGCCTCTTTATTTCTCTTGATTTCAGTGTCATAGCCAGTGAATAAAGGTTTGATTGCTACTTTCAGTTTGGCTGTGTTCTAATTAACCACCTCAATTCTTGATTGAGGTGAGATAGGTTGTGCTATAATGCTCTCAGCATTTCTTTCCTCAGAGAAAATCTCTTAATTTTCTACCTTCGACATTTAGGTAGACTGAGCATTTCTCAAATTGTCAAGTTCTGCTGCCTCTTTGCTTGACAGTTGTTTCATTATTCTATATGTTCCCTCTCATTTTATTATTAGCAGTAAGAAGAAACCAGGCTGCCCATTCAACTCTTTGCTTGAAATCCCCTCATCTAAATGTCTATTTTCCTTATTTACATATTCTGCTTTTCATATAACTATGGGACATAATTCTGCTAAGATTTCTGTCAGTATATAACAAGATCTCCTTTCCTTGAATTTCCAATAACAGTTCCTTATTTCCTTCTGAACCCTCATGATCAGTTCCTTTAATGTCCATCTTTTCTACAGTCTGTTCACCGCTATTTAGTGATGTAAATTAGTATGTTTTCTCTACCATGTTCCTTATTTTCTTCTGAATCTTCCCTAGCAGAATTGTTAAGATCTATATTAGCACTAAAAGTCTGCTCAAGGCAATTTAGGCTTTTTCTGTTAGTACCATGCTCCCCAAAATTCTTCCAGCTTCTTTTCACTGCCCAATTCTAAAGCCACTTCCACATTTTTAGGTATTTATGACAGCAGCATTCACTTCCAGATAACAAAATCTATAGTAATTTTTAATAGCTGTTATCACAAATTACACAAACGTGGTGACTTAAGACAACATAAATTCACTATGCTGATCAGACGATAAAACATAGATCAGAATATAACATGATCTCACTGGGCTAAATTCAAGGTGTAAGCAAGACTCCATTCCCTCTTGAAGTTTCCTTGCCTTGTTCAGCTTCCAGAGTCTTTCTGTATTCACTGGACCATGGCCCCCTTCTTCCACCTTCAAATCTAGCAACGCTGAATTTTTCTGACCATCCTTTCATGGTTAAATCTCCCTGTTTCTCTCCTACTGTCTCCCACTTACACGTTTATGGAAACTTTTGATTACGTTGGGTTCACCTAGGTAATGTAGGATAATCTCCCTATTTCATGGTCATTTGATTAACAACCTTAATTCCATTTGCAATCTTAATTCCTTTTTTGTCATATAGCCTAATATATTCACAGGTTCCAGGAATTAGGACACAGGTATCTCTGGAAGGCTATTTTTCTGCTTACCACAAAAAGAGTAAGAAACACCATAAAATGAATATGTATTAACTTAAAAAAAAGACAGATTCACATGCTAAAGCTTATTACATTTCTACCAAATGGTATCATATGCAGAAGACTTTACAAATGCCAACACAAAGATTCCTATTCTTTAATTTTAGGGTGAGACAAGTAAATTGGCCTTAAAAAAATCTTTCCATAGAATTCTTAGGATAAGCCAAGTTTGCAATAAAAATTTTAATAAAGTCTTAATCCATTTGAGATATTCAATGACATAGTATCCCCTAGAAAAAGTGATGAAAACATAACCTGGATGTTAATAAAGATGCCTAAGTTTCAGGTTGGTTTCTGCCATTACAAGACATATAGGATCTTGATTTCTCCACCATACATTTTATTTTCTGGAATATAAAGAATCTTTGAAAATACAAATGATGATGTCGTGTATTCGGAGATCCTGGCCCCAATCCCACTCAGTGGGGCCGGATGAAAATGAAAGACTGCTTCACAATACCTGGTGATGCACACCATATATCCAAGTTAATGTTTGTGCTTGTGTATATAATCACTTGCTGTTTTGGGGCGCAGGACAGAGAATCACCCAGCTGGCCACCACTGGAGCTCAGGCGTGTAAGCTCCCTAAATAAATTCATGTCTGCTTTGGTCTTGCAGCTTCATTCTTTGGTATTGATTCACATTATGCAGAGGCTTTAAAGGCCCTTAATTAGCAGAACAGGTGTAACACTGATGAAACTGCTTTGCTAACTTAAATTTTATTATATTTCTGTTAGGTAGAAAGTGAGGGGCTCTGGCCCTCCTAGGTACAAAGGCAGGCACATCGAGTAATTGCCACATCTGGGGGACGAGGGAACACCCTACCAATCCACCAATCAGAACTTAGCACATCAATAGCAAAAGAATGAAGAGGAGTCCCTAGCTGGGGAGGCAAGCAGCACAGGTACAATAGGGTCTGGAAGGTGACCTAGAACAACCTAAGGCTAATTATCATGTCATTAGCTTAAATCTACATTGCTGTTCACCCTCAAATGTGCTTTCAGAGAGGCTCATGGGAGATCCACATATGCCGTAAGACTCAGATTATATTACTCTCAACTGTTCATCAAAGTGGTGTGATGGTAATGTCTGAAGCACAAAGAGGGCCAATCCAAACACTATAAAACAAGAACCCAGACCATAACCAAGGGCTTTTTGTTACAACAGGGGGTCCACTCATCATCTGTGGTGAACATACCTTGCTCTTACTTTGTGAACTTATATCTTGCTCTTGCTTGTAAATCTATCTTGTCCTTCCTTGATAAACTTCATTTCATGCTTGCCTTGCTTTTTGTGTGTCTGGTCATTCTTTGGCCAAGAGCACACCAAGAACTGAGAACAGAATACGACCCAACAGAAGTTCAAAACCAGAGCTTCTTTTAAAAGTGATCGCCATGGTGTTTATTCAGGCCTCCCAGCATGTACACAGGCATTTTCTGGTGGTCTTCAATCTAATTTTTATGAACTAGCTACTGCTTCATGCCCTTATTGAGATTTTGGAGTTGGGGTAGGTATTTAAACTGTGCTTTAAGTAACTCTTTTCATACGTATAATGACACCTCAATTTAATTGTGGTATCAATTTCTTAGATCTAATGACATTTAATTTCAGGAGCAGACATCAAGATTATTCATTACTTTAATCCTTTCTTACATTAAGTAAGTAATATGGTAACACTTGTTAGTTTGTTTACTCATTTGCTTAAAACTTGGTGTAGTTATCATACTATCACCAACTGCTATTTTCCATTATTAAGGTACATGACCAAACATACTATATGCATACATAAAGAATTTTTTTTTTTTTTAACTAGAAATGCATTTTCACTTAAAGGAAGAAAGAAACCTGGATTACCAATAAACTATACTACAAAATTAACCCAGAATTTTTGATAACACAATCAGATAATTATACAGGAAATTTTATATCTAGTTATTTACCATAAGGTATAGAAAGAAAATGTCATCAAATAAATAAAAAAACCAGCAAACTAGCTTTAGCTACGGACGGCCTAATCAGTTTGTCTTCCATTTAACTGTGGATGCTGGTGGCTTTCACTATGCATCTCCATTCCTCAATTAACGTTTGATGGGATGCTTGTCTCAGAGGAAAGGAATGTTAAATGTAAGACACCTTCATATTCAGTCTTGGCATTAATAATTTTCTAGCCAAATTTGGACGGGGTAAGATTTCTTTCAATGTCTTTCCAGGGCTAACTTTGATGTAACACATAAAACACCAATGCTATATAATACAATTTACTTCTGGATTTATCACATAACATTAACAGATGTTGAAGCATTTTTGAAAAGTGTTGTGAATATTCATATATATATATTTTTCATTCCTCTGTGATTAGTGAAAAGAGATACATAGAATCTTGTATAGGAAAGTTAAATGGTTTCCAAGATCCCAGAGTGACACTACAGTGTGAAAAGCCCAGTCAGTTCAAAACCTTGCCTGTTACAGGATTGCCAATCCTTGACTTAAAAGGCGGGGGGGGGGGTGTTAATCAAAGAATCAAATATTATAATAGGACACATAGAAATCTTTAACTGTTATGAAATGGGTTCAGGAAATGTGGGAAAAGTAATTGGTTTCTTCAAAACTACCTTTCAAGCATCATAGGACTAAAATATGATAAGAGAGAATGAACTTTGTTTGAACTCTGCAGACTAACATTTTTTGTCATTGTTAATATGTTTCACTTACATTAACAGGTCTTTATGAGTTCCCTCTTGTGGCTAATCTGAAATATAAAAAAGCCCGTTTTCTTCATTTACCTATGATGGCACTGCATTAGGGAGATAAGGCACTATAACTGCCAGTGGTATGAGAGATTTGTATTTCAAATTCTTTTCTGGAGTAGTTTCTTAAATCTGTTGATGATTAAAATACATATTTTATGCCACCGTTATAGGAAGGAATATATTTTCACCGATTATTTTTCCCAGTTATTTCCAAACATATCAGAAGAATTGTAAACTAAATTATAACTCCAATATTGTCCTAGGAAATAGTAAAATGTTTTCTCTGTATCAACAAATACGAAGTATACATGAAGCATATTTTGTCTCAACAGAGAAAGCTGTTAGAACTCTTTTTGTCTTTCATGAATATGTTGGGGACTTAGCCTATTTTGTATGCTGTAGAGTTGTGCTCTTGTGTGTCTTCATCCTACAAATATTTTTTTCTCTATCTTTCATATTGTATGATTTTCTATCTTAGAATTTGTCATTTTGGTTCATGTCTAGTTTATCTTCTTTAATAAATTTCAATCATCTTGGAAATAAGATTCATGTCTGTTTTAACTATACACATCTCCCAACTGTCGGTCCAGTTCCCTGATATATGGTAAGTGATTAATGTAGAATGAAATTTTGCATTCTTATAATCATAAAACTTTATTGAATATACATATTATATGTTAGTCTGCAGAGACAAGGTTTTGATAAATCCAGAAGTAAATTGTATAATAATTGTATTATAGTATCGGTGCTTTATGTTTTACATCAAATTTGGCCCTGGGGAGATATTGAAGGAAATATTTTGGTTGAAATTTATTGAATGTAGAGATCAATTTGGCGACACTGACATATGAATTTTCTTATCCGTATATAATATCCAACTAAATATTTATTTGGATCTCCTTTACCTCTTTTCTCCATGTTGTACTTATATGTCATTTTAGAATTATTGATTTTAAATACTACATAATTGTATGGTAATATAAATGCATATTGAAAATATTTGTTCTGTTTACCATTTTTATACAGGAATACATTGGTTCTTAGAAATTGGTTTTATAGTGAAACACCTGGAATAGTTATTATAATAACATTCAATATTTACTTGTCTTTTTTTTTAGAAGATTACCTTATAAGTGGCTAACAACTGAATTGTTGCCTGTATTAAAAAGTGTACATTTCACCAGAGAGTTTTATATTTTGTATATATGGATAAATAAATTTCAACCAAAATTTCATTTTCTCATTCAAATTCTAAAAGATATATGGAAAAATCAAACTTCCAAGAACAACCAAGGTACTTCTGGTGAAAACAAATACATTAAAAGTAATAAACAAATTTGAGAGCCTGAGCTGTGTAACTTTAATTTGGGCTCTGTAAAACAGGGCATGGCCAGGCTCAGGCAGTTATGATCGAATGGCTTTGGATAGTGGGCACAGCAAGGTGAGACTTTGAAGTGAGTCAGGATGATTAAGCTGCTAGTTTTTGTAATTTAGCTTTCTCGTTACTTCCCAGCCTTATTGCTGGTATTTCGTAGAGCAAGCAGCTAAGTTATTGTTGTCTGGCCCTGGTTTTGCTTAACACTAAACAAGTCAGATGTTTCATCTCAGTATTTTTTCACATGACTACAGGAAAGTGTGTTTGTTTCAAGTATTGTTTAACACAAGTACAGATTATTTTGGTTTCAATTTTTCAATTCTTATTTGTTAATGAAATAACAGTATATATTAATGAATATATAATCCTATTGCATATTATAATATGATAATATTTTTACTTTAATGATTATAATATATTATATAATTATATTATATAGCGCATATAACAATATACCTGTATACAAATTATATATACATCTATAGATGTGTATACACTTACATTATTAAAATTATCAAAATTTGCTCCAAAGTAGTGAGAAAATTATTTTAATTATCCCATTATTGCTTGTTTTCTAAATACAATTTTATTTTTGAAAGTTTTTTCAAAATAATAATTGCTTTAATGCTAATGAATATTTATCTTACCAATATTAAGATTGCTTTTCATTAGCAGATGTTTATGCTTAGCATGTCCTTAGTGCAAATGTCTGTCACTCAAATGACCTGTTCCAAAGAGACATGTTTTTGTTGATCGATTGCTGTGTTTGTGTTTTCATCACCAACATTTACTGATGGATGGAGTAGACTTCCAAATGAGCATGTTGATCTCTTGCCACATTTTTTAAATCTTTTCTCCTAAAATCCAATTAATATCATCAGTGTCATAGTTAAAATGGAGAAAATATCAATTCATTTCTAGAAATAGAAAAAGTTAAAGTTCTATGTATAGTCCAAAATATTTTATTTCTTTTGTATTTATTTCTAGTGATTGCTAGTAAGCTGTGCATAAAAATGACAGTACAAAATTTTCTGAAGTATATTATAATTTTTTAGCCACCAGAAATTTACATCTAATAATTAAATTATTTCCAGTCTTTTCCCTGATTTATAAGTTAGCAATCAAAAATATTTGCTAAAGATTACAACAGGGCAACCTTTTAGAAAATTCATTCTTATATTTCAAATGAATCCATTGTTATAAGACATATCTTTTGAGCAACCCAGAAGTATTTTATTCTTCTTTCTCAGAAATGTTAAGCAATATTCTTTTTTCAGAGCATGAAGGGACAACTGAGTCAAGAAGCTGTCATCACTGATTAGAGGGTGATAGAATAGACTAGAATAAGGGAGGGATTATTCACTTCCAAGCCTCTCGAGTGTCTAGAATAGTTTGTCAAGGAGACATTATTTTCATGAACAGTGGTGATGCACATTTGCAGTGAGGAGAATAGTCACAGTATGCATTGGAGTTCATCTATGGTCCATTTATTAAACTTCTTGAAGTCCAGGATGAATTTATTTTGCCCAATGTTAAGCACCTAATGGAAGCAGGATAAAAGAAAGAAAAAAAAATCCAAGCCATTTACTGAGACCTTTATGTGGAAGGGTGAGGATGAATCTCATCTCCTTGCCTTGGCTGTTTTTTACAAACGGAATATTGCAGAAAATGGTGATTGACGGTTGAGTGTGTGATAGGGCTCAGAATTCTTAAGGCTCAGTTTTTCGCTAACAGTTTCTTTCACTGTTACCCCAGGCCACTTCCTTGCTATTAATTCCTACAACAATACAGGCAGCAGAGTAAAAGCAGAGCAAGGTCAGAGTTGCTGTAAGAGTTTATCTCTTATCTGCATGTGTCACTATGCATTCCCTGCAGGATTTTAAGCAGGGCAGTCATAAATTTTCATTTGGTTGTTCTGTGGAGAGTGAATTATGTAGAAAAAGAGTAGAAGTGAAAAGGCAGTTAGGAAAGATCTGTTTCCAAAGAGAGGAGACAGTGGTCTAGTGTACTATGACGGCCAGGACAAAAAGAGAAGTATAGGTAGTTAACACTGTGGTTAAGGTACAGACTGTAGAGTCACTCCTGCTTTACTTTTAGTCACTGTGTGACCTCAAGTGGTTACTTCCCTCTATAAGCTTTTGTTTCATTATTTATAAAATAGGAATGATTATGTTAAATGCAGCGTGTTGCAATTAGAATTAAATGAGTTAGCCTAGTAAGATGCTTTGTGATACTCAGTAAATCCTTCTATATATTAGCTATTATTTTCTTTAACGGGACTAACTTGATAGATAATTTGGATGACAATGGTTTATTGAACTATTACTTCATCTATTAACAAGAATACTATCTATATGAAAAGAGCATAGATATGAAGATTTCTCCTTTCTATTTCTAGGAGTGAGTATATTAGAGATTTTATTTTGCTGATCAATATTAATAATAAATAAATTAGAAAAAAAAGTTGAGGAAAGGAACATAAAACAGTAATCCATGAAAGATCCCTCAGGTAATAACCATTAAAGATTTTGGAATAAAAATTATGTAGAATCTCATTACAAGTTTTGTTCTGACTTGGAATGTTTTTCATTTGATTTCTGTAAATTGACTATTTCCAAAAGAGCACATCAAAATAATTTATTGGAAGATTAAAGGGGTATTTGATTTCTAGGAAGACATTTTGCAACCTATTCTCAAAAGGCACTTAAGAAATAATGATTATTCATGCCTACCTGGGGATTCCAAAAAATAGGAAAGAAATAATGATTAAAATTTATTACCTGAAAATTGTCATTAAAAAAAAAATGAAATGGGCTATACATTCAAAATCAAATAATGCCAATAATCATTCTAATAAGCTGTAAATAAACTAGTTACTATTATTTAATGTCATATCTACTTAAGAGTCCTCAAAATACATTTAAGTATTGAATAAAATGCATTTTATTACATTAATATAAATTAAATTATTTTTAGTTCTAGGTTATATTGTGCCTCTCTTTTACTACTAGCACAGGTATATATTCATATGTTTATTAATTCATCAAATATTTATTTAGGACTTTCTAGTTAATCAGGTACTATTCTAGGCTCTGGGGAATACAATAGTGACAAAATATATTTAAAAAAGAAAACAAAAATACCTACACCTATGGACCTCACATTCTAGTTGGAAATGAATAACAATATACAAAGGTATTAAGTAAAATCATAATTTTGTGAGATAATGATTATGTGTAACAAAGGAAAATAAACTAGAAGGAGTAAGGAAGTTGCCCAAGTTGGCGGGGGGGGGTAGTTTTAAATCGAATGGACAAGAATGGCCTCCTTGAGAAGGCCAAATTTGATAACAGAGTCTGTCTTCACCCACTTTTAGTGAAAGTGGGATCTATGTTGATAGCTGGAGTATGGAGAATTTTCAGGTTTGGATATGAGTTGCAGAGAACAAAGATGATTTTCTTTTTTTTACCCTGGCAATTTGAAAAATAAATTTGTCATTAATAGAGAAGAGACTGGGGGAAAAAATGTATGAAGAGATAAGTCAGGTGTCCCATTTCGAAAATGCAAAATTTGAGACACTTCCGTGCATATCTCAAGTAGAAAGTAAGATTTGTAAGTCCTGAGTTGAGAGACAGGTTCAGATATGAGAAGAAATGAGAGAAAATTGAGAGTTGCGGTCATTTATTATACACGTCTGAGAAACTGTGTGTGTGGGGGGGGGTACATATGTTTATCACCTAGTTAAATTTGAATTTAAGATAAACAATCGATAATTTTCATATAGTATGTTCCATGTAATTTGAGACAATTTCGCATGGACATATGTATACCAAAAAATTGTCAGTTGTTTTTCTGAAATTCAAATTTAACTGAGCATCCTGTATTTGATGTCAACCCTACGCTTACATTAAATGTAAAACTGTTGGCACTTAAAGAAAAGACGGGCGCAGTGGCTCACGCCTGTAATCCTAGCACTCTGGGAGGCCGAGGCGGGCGGATCGCTCAAGGTCAGGAGTTCAAAACCAGCCTGAGCAAGAGCGAGACCCTGTCTCTACTAAAAATAGAAAGAAATTAATTGGCCAACTAAAAATATATAGAAAAAATTAGCCGGGCATGGTGGCGCATGCCTGTAGT
>CAUYRT010015302.1:0-29338 GCA_963574885.1 Lepilemur ruficaudatus | reverse complement strand
TAAAGTTTACAGTACTATATAACATTTAAGTGATTTTTTTTTTTTTTTTTTTTTTTTTACAGTTCAGCAAAGGAAACGCATTTCAGCATAACTAGCATTGCAATTCTAGATTGTACGGGCAAGCAAAGACTTGTAAATTATGAAGATGATGATGACACAGTAACAGAGTTAACACATATTGGGAGCTTACTATCTGCCTGCCAGGTGTTAGGCTAAGTGTTTCACATGTATTACTGTTAGGTAGATAGGATCTCCAGCTCTTCTAGGGACAAGAGTGCCCTGCTTTGGTGCTGTCTTGAGCAATTGCCCCACCTGGGAAGAAGGATAAGGGCAGGCACTTTGTTTTGGCCTCACCCCTAACCCTATCCAGGGCAACTGCTACACCTGGGGAAGGAGAGGACACTTTACCAGGCTGGTAATTCCCCAGTCTAGGCATAATAGGATTTGGAAAGCGACCTCGATTAGCCTAAGGCTAATTGTGTCATTAGCTTAAATCTACATTGTAGTTCATCTCATCCCCTCCTCTCCCCGCTATCCCATCCAGGCTTTCAGAGAAGGAGCTAGCATAGAAGATTCAATCTTGAGAGCAACTGTTAATCATTTGGTAACATCCCACATCTCCCAAAGCCCATCCCCCGACCAGGCCAGTACAAGGAAACAACTCGAGAATTCCCAGAGAGATAGTCAATCTGTCTCTCTCCACTTGTGGAGACAGACTTGTTTCATTTTATAATAAAAAGTTACTCATGTGAAACTGCTTCCTGCTTGTGGTCACTCCTTCGCTCAGGTCCAAATAACTAGGATAACAATCTGCCAGGAGCCTGGACCTGACACTTCGGTGTGTCTAGTCATTCTTCCACCAAGAGCACACCAAGAACCAAGAGCAGACTGCAACCCAGACATTACCTCACTGACCAATCATACCAGCTAACTAGGCTCTTTAGATAACTAGCTAGAACTAGTCACCTAGCAAGTACTTCCTAGAACAAGGGTTAAAACCCAAGCATATTGACTAAAGAGCCTGTGCTCTTTTCTGGGCAAAAAAAAAGATAAATATGTTCTTTATAATAACCTCATATATTCTTTTCAAAATGTTTATATAAATTGGATAACAATTTTAACTGACCTGATATGACATTGAGAGAAAAATTATATCCAGACGCAACAAGCGATGAACAGTGAACACATTGTATAGGTGGCAATCAACAGATTTTAGATTAAATAAAACAAATAGAATTTCATTCTAATGACCTGTCCACTATCTCATAACATTAGTTACCAATGTAAAACTAAGGCAACGTTTGCTTTATCACTTTAATCCTTAGGGAATACTAGTCATGGAGATTTACACATACACACATTTTTGTACATAGATAAGCATATGTGTGTAAATAAATATATATGAAATATATGAAAATACATTTTTTAGTTGCTAGCATGTTCATTTTTGAAATATTAAACCAATAGCATGCTCTACCTGCTTTATATGATTAGCAAAGACTTTACATGCAGGAATAAAAATAAATATACATCTCTACAATTTAAAAAGAATATGAAATTGCAAAGACGCATATATAATGTAATGCCAGTGAAGTATTGAGATACTACAATAGAAATTTCAAAGATCACCTTTAAAAAATTTCAAAGACACATTAAAGATAAAATGTAGACTATCAGGGTAATTAAAATTTAGACTTAAACCACATGGTCTAATGAATCAAACAGCGTGAAAGCAAACAAACATTAAAAATATTTTGTTTCCTTGTGTCTAGGAAGAAAAAAAATTAAAAAAGATATAAAATCATCTTACCTATATGTTTAATGGAAACCATAATAGGAGCTGTGTGTAAAAGAGAGATTAAAGAGAAAGCACCTCTGTATAGGTGGACAGCTCTCATGTGACCATGGCCAGATCAGTATGTAAATTTCATAGGTCATCTAAAAATGTTGGCAGACCTAACCCTTATTTGAACAATTTGCAAAAATAAGGACAGAAACAAAAGAAACCCAGAATTTAAATGATGCTAAGAAACACAAGGAAATGTTATGATCAGTATAGTTTGTCAGGTAATTTCCAATTTACTGTATAAATACAACTTATTAGGGGAAAAAACAGAAATATCCAGGTACAAGAATAACTAGGCCTCAAAACATTGAGTGATGAAATACCAGAGGAAAAAAATCAATAATCGATAGCCAAAACAAGCATTTAGTTGATGCGTACCAAATTATAAAATAGAAAACGCTGAGGAATAAAAGTCGATTAAGTAGAAATTTCAAAGGGCAGAAAGATAGAAAATTCATCGTAATTTAGGCACAACAAATTTTAGTGCTGAGAAATACTGTAATATCCCTGGACTAAAGAAATAGTCCCTGAGGTGGGGTCTTAAAAATGAAATTAATAAAATAATTTTAAGAAGGGTTAGATGAGAAATCTATTTACATTTACACTAGTTTTTGGCTTGGTCAAAATGTGTTTTCAAATGCTATTTTTCCTTATTTTGATTAAACACTAATAAAAAAGTTGAACAGTATGATGCATGCATTAAACAGAACAATTTATATAAAGAAATCAGATGGATGATGAGACTTCAAGTGATTTTGGTCCATTTCATAAATATACCAAACCACACTAACAAGTCTGTCTTTTAAAAACTTAATTACATTGACATTTGTACCATCTGACCATCTATTACCTTAAGGTGAAAGACATATACCATTTGAGCATTAGCTTCCTGAAAGAGAGAAATACATATATAGACACACATGTGTATATATATATTTTCTAGGACATGGAAGCATGCCTAATTAGAATTCTTTTTGAAGCTGGGGAGAAAAACTTTCTTAGAAGCATATTATATAAAAAAATCACACAGGAAATAATACATCTCTAATGCTTTTTTTTTTTTCTTTGAATGGAGAGATGTGAAATGTGATCCTTCTGCCTTGACACTTTGAAATATCATTTGGCACAAATTCTGCAGTTGAATGACACAGTAGCTTCTTCTAGTAGTTTTAAAAGAATATAAAAACAACCTGTCAAACACTACAGTTAAATCAAAATATTATTTTCCAGGTTGGTTCCCACTGGGCTTAAGGGAAGATTTTACTCTTGGACAAGCCTGAGTTCTCTGTCTTCCAAGAGACCAGCAGGTTTGGTCTGGAGCACTACTTCTCAAATAGACCCAATAACCCAATAAACCGCAATAACTTGAGAGACATTCTTAAGATTTCCTAGAATCCACAGGATTAAAACTGGGAACATCTTGTACTAAATGTATTTTTAAGTTTAGCAAAGCCTCATACAATACTTTGTGAAAAACAAATACATAAATGTGTTTCATGTATCATTCACATATGTACATATATGGCAAAACTTTCAGAAACAAATGTTTCTCTGGAAATACTATGAGTCATTTAAATTGCTTCATTTACATCATACTTCCATGACTATGTTCTAGAAAACATTAAGATTCAGAGAGAATAAAAAGTAACTACCACTCTATAAGATATAAGACATATCTCAGAAATTCAAAATCATTCTCCCATCCAAGTACTAACCAGGCCCCAAAATCATTCCAAAATATTGAAACCCTGCAACTCTCCTGCATGTGTTTTTGTGCTAGTTGGCTATCTGCTTGATTGAAAGAAATTACAAATTTAAAAGGGTAGAGTAAAACCTTCATTTAGGAATCTCCACACTTTAAGTAATAGAAAAATTTGACTTACCAAACATCATTTTAGCACCGACACTTTAATAATCCCATGAAAGTTTGCTTCACATAATGGAGCGATGACAGTGGACTTCATAAGCACTTTAACTTGTGATTATGGAGAAAGAAATCTGTCAGCCTTCTAATTCTGCTAGGTAGGTTTAAGTATCATGAATCCTGTCTTTATGCAAGTGTCTGTCCTCCTCATTGTTCTCCAACAAATAACCAAGAACTACAAACATGTTTATTGTGATCATCCTCTTTCAGATTTCTGAATGTCACTTTTCTCTTTTGTTCTGGGGATGCACTTTAAGTCAATAATAGTAGGTATGGAATTTTAATTGGTATGGAATGTCCCCCTCAAATGACTCCACTAGTTCTGCTTTTTTCTTTTGTCGTACTCAGTTAGTACACCGATCCTTAGAGACTTCTAGGACATGGCAATGTTTTCTTGTTGTGTTATTTTGAGTCTTTTTTTTTTTTTTTTTTTTTTTTGGCTTTTGAAACACAAGGTCTCTCAGTTGAGGTATTTAGAGAAGCAAACTATCCTACCCCACAATGCCACCAGTCCAGTTCATCGGTAACGATACAAACATGAATTGAGATGCTTGTGATGTCTGAATATTTCAGTGTACTCCGCAATACTCCTTTTGTTAACCCACACAGTGCTTTTGTGTTCAAAGTGAATTCTCTAGGAATATCCTTCTGTTCCCAAGCTGCATTTACAAGGCTCAGAGCAGCCTCTGTAATGTATTCCAAGGACTGAAAACATTTTCTGGACATGATCCCAGATCATTGCGAGGCCTGTTTTTCCTCTCATTTTCAACAACTCCTCAGGGAAAACTGGGTAATCACAATAGGTTAAAGGAGAGGAGAGTGCAGTGAGTAAAAATTCGAGGAGAAATAAATCCATGAAAACATGGACACCACACCATTTCTGCAGCCCCAAATTAAAAACCCTTAAATATTTCCCATGTTATAAAGAAGCAAATCCCAAAAGATCATTTTTATAATAAACTTTCAGTATAGACTTCTTTAATTTTTCCTTGTTTTCTTCTTTGTGAACATACATTTGCCTGTTCTGTTGATTTTTGACTATTTGATATTTCATTTTTATGTTTCAGAATGACAGCTAGTTTTAGGTATGTAAATTTGTAATTACATCTAAATTAATGCAATTCCACATCAAAAGCACAAATATTCCTAAATTAGGAGATATCATAAGTTCCTTTGGTCCTCCACTCTTTTTACAGATATGCTCACTTTATCCACTTAACGCTTATTTCTATTTTGAAGGCCTGCAGCCACCAATGGCAGTTTAACCACAATAAGTCTCCAAATAGTATCAAAGATATTTAGTCAACAGTGAACCTTATTGTGACACTTATTCTTTTAATGTATTTACCACCCTGCATACTAGAAAATATTTTAATTCCTCAAACTATCAAAATTCAAGTAACGAAGTTGAAATTAAATTTATGCTATTTATTAAAATTTTGCTGGCTTATCTGTAATGTCATTTAGGTTAGAAAATACTGTGGTGATTTTAAGTCTTTTGGTGCAATTTAATTACTTGGAAAACCTTTTCTTTCTGTGCTACAATGGCTACCATGGAATATTCCAGTCTTTCAGACACTTTTCATCCAAACCTAGGTGAAACTCAAAATAGGCAATGTCTGTTTTAGAGAAATTCCAATATGTGAATGTTTTGAGGGATTCCCTTTGATTTGTATAGATGAAGCACAATGAATAAGTCTGACTAAATTTAGTCACCTCAATTAACTAAACCATAAGCTTTAAGGGATACTTCAATATGCTTAAGAGTTTCTCAGAAGAAAGATGGTAACATTTTTCAAGACTTAACATCCTCAGATCCTTGTTTTATCTTGTATACTGAAGAGCACCTTGTTTTCCAGAAGCCACGTGTGGCTGATTAGATTCTAGAGATGCCCATTAATACGCTGAGTTCAGAAGGAAAGATCCAAAAGTTGCTTCCATATTTTACTGTGCAGACAACAACACGACATTGTCTCTAAAAATGTCAATGTTTTATTTAATATTACCCTTTATTCGATTAAATAGCAAGTATTATAAGAACATGCATTTTCCCTCGGGACTCACAAAAACTGTGCTCCTTTGTTCAACATTGGTGGGAATTGATTTTTCTATTATATTTCCTCCATCTCAGTCCCCATCCCCTGTGTACACAGGGATAAGGAAGCATCGAGCCATGCTCCTGGGGACCCTCTCCTAACCTCAAGGAAAGCCAGCCTAGGTCAAACCCAACATCCAAATAAAGAACAGAGAAGTTAAAAAGAGAGAGCAAACACTTTCGTCCTACTGTGCCTGAAGAGTGCTAACACTAGAGTTTTCAATTACATGGGCCAAGAAATCCTTGTATTGATTCAGTTAGTTTAGGTTGAAAGCAGCCAAATTAATACCTTGAGATTCTATGTAGAAAATGAAACTTAGATCACATGTATTATAACTAAAACATCTAATCAAATTTCTAGCTTATTAAATGTGGTCAAAAAAATAGCTTATCAAGTAGGTCTCTTTAAAAAAATAGAGAAGGAAAATTATTCTTGTAATATGGTTTTCTACGCTATATGCAACAAATACAGTCATATAACAAAGCTCATGTTAAGATACCATGTGACTATGTTTTATTCATCTGTACATCCCTAGAACACTTTAGTGTCCCACTCATAGAAAGTATTCCTAAGTATCTCAATTTAACATTTATTGGTTTGTTCATGAATAGGAAGGGAGTAGGTCACAATGAAACTCCCTATAATGTTTTTATTTAAAACCATGCAGGTAGTGTTTACCATTATATCCCAGAGTTTAAAATAGTGCCTGACACATAACAAGTGCTCAAATATTCACTGAATGGATACTTAATAAACTATACTATAAATATCATAGCAGAGGTTAAAAAACACATGGGTACTTTAAATACTTTAGTAGGAGAAGAGGTATTTTTACTTATCCAAATTATCTGATATCAAGTTTAAAAGGACTGGCAATTTTCCAAATGTGTGTTTTTCATGTTTAAACATTCTATGTTTATACACCATGCATGTAATAGAATAAAAAACCAATGTAGTCTGCTTTAAGCAAAAATCTCAATGTATTAAACACATAGTTTGATTATTCCACATTGGAAAATATTCTTATGTAGGGCTTTAATTCTCTCATTCCACAGATAACTATTGAGTAACTGTAATGCAAGGATGAATGACAAATTTTACACCATAAGCTTTTCTTAAGCATTATAAATGATCCAATGTACCAATTGTGTTTATGTATCCATTGGCAGAAAAAGACATATTGATTAAAATGAAATCTTCTAAAGTTAATTTAATCATATCAGAAAGCATGATTAAATATTGAGTTTAGATCATTAATAAGTAGTTGTTTATGTGATTATAGAGACTTAAGGAAAAAAAAGTAGTTGTATTGTTTTGTTTTTGTCTACTAAAAATCCTCTCCAAGTCTCCTGAATATTTATGTTCTACCATCTCATTTTTTACATGCCAATCTACTATTATAGACTAACATACATGATCACTTGATAAGAGTTTGATTCTTTTGGGTGTTTAGTGTTCTGGACTGCTTATTTGTTTTGTTTAAAAACAGTGGACCTTTGGTCCGACTACATAATGCACCTCTGTAAAGGGAGGTGATGAGTATGGCCTACTCATTGGACCCTTAAACACAGTCCCCTGGGAATTACCGTTTTGGTCCAATGACCATTAATTCCAGGTAATATCTTTGTACTTGTTTCCATCTGTGAGATATTATCATCATCCACAGGGGCATTGCCCAGTTGAATTGTTGTGCTAGAGAATTTTAAAATATTGATCATTTGTAGAATTATGTGGAAGTGAATAAAATATAAAAATTGTCAGTATCAACAAATATAGCATTGTCCTGAGAAAATCTGAGTCAAACTGACTCTTTCACTCTCAAGAGAACCTTTAATATGATGAATTCTTAAACATCAAAACAAAATGCATAAATGTCAAAACCCAAGAGAAAAGGACAGTAAATAGAGCCTTGAAGTAGTCTGTCTCAGGGGACCCTGCAGGCTCTACCTCTGCTATTGACTGTGATAAACACAAAATTTGGAATCAATAGGAAGATAAATACAACCCTTCCATGTGAAGAGGTACAGAGAAGATTACAGTTTATATATAGCACTAATGTGCAAAACAAAAGAAGCTGTTAAACTCTAAAAGCATGCCTAAAACCAGAAAAGGCAAAATTGTTGTAAATGTTCTGCAGTGAACAAATACTCAAAGTAAGAATGAGATTATGGTCCCTAATGTCCGTCCTATGATTGAAAAAATGTGCTTTTCAAGTAAATTAGTTTCCAATTCATTTGTATGTCAGATTACATGGTATAAGACTTTAAAGAGAAATAACATGGTAACCTCTCTTATATGACCTGTGCCTAAGTAGTAATGAAAAATGAAATTATTAAAATGTACTATATATACATATACAGATTTAGAAATTAGGACAGAACTATAGGTCAAATTTGCAGAGACTCTTCCTTAACATACAGATAATATACTGTACCAATTTTGCTTTCTTATGCCTTTAATTTAATGCAAATCATATACTATATGTATAAACTTAGACAATGGAACAGTAACCAGTAGACATTAGAAATTTGAAATAACTAAAAGTACATACCGAATTTAAGCTTAATTTTCATGTAGTTGTAATCTGTTATAAATTATAATTATTTCCAAAATTTGAAAGAATATATTATTTAGTTCAGCTGTTAAAATACAGGTATCATAGAAGAATTTATGTGAATATTCTTACCAGCAAAATATGGAGATTTGCCACAACAGCAGCTAAGTTAGTCTTGCATTCACTGATAAATTAGGTTGCCATAGCAAGCCCATAGTCACGGAGTTTCTAAGCAACCTGAGACTCCACAGGCTGCAGATACTTAGGAGTCCACATTATCTTTTATCATCCGTAAGGAAGAAATAGGAAAACTTGTACCGAACTCAGTAGAGGATGCCCTGATTATCCAGTAGAGCTGTGACCTCCATAAAACACCTCTTGTACTGATAGTCACTTAATTTATTAAATAATATTTGTACCTGGACATTAATGATTATTTAGAGCTAAGTGGGTAAAATTAGGTATAGAATATGATCAGTATCTGGTATGTATTGGGCAGACACATCTTTGTTGGATCAATGAATAAGAGGCAATATATAACCCCACTCAACATACAAAGTCATTTACATAATGCTAGCATTCATAAATTCCTTGCCTTTTAATATAAAAATATATCTTTCAGTAATATTACAGTGTGTCACTTCAATTTCTTTATTTCTAATTATTGTATACTTAGGAAACATAGGTAATGTAAATCAGCAATTCCTTGAGATTTTGTGTTGAAATATGTAATCATGGCTTGTCCAGAATACTTGAGCAACAATATTAGCTACCCCAATGACAAATAGAATTGCATGGATCTGAAGTGCAAACAAGCTTATGCTTTTCTGAATGAGCATGTATGAGTATTACCTGTTCCTGTCTATAAATACTGTCAGTCCCCTACCTTCACACAATGCCCATTGAGGCAAACCATTGCCTCTTGCACTCTTTTAATTCACCAGCCTCAGTTTCCAATTATTTAAGATAATCACAATCAATAAAGGCATAAAAATATTGTTTATTCCTATAGAACACTGTATCAGAATGCAAATCATAAAATGTCATTTATAGAATTTATCATATGTGACCAGTAATACAACTGTGTCTGTAATCTGCAAGATTTTACTTACTTCCAGTACCTGTTTTTCTATACTTCCCATTATCATACTATGTAGCTAATTCCTACTAGGGAAAACATCTTAGGAATTATTTGTAAATTAAAAACTGGCTTTAATTTAGTGCTTAATTTTTTAGCACTACTTTGTACATCCTATTGGCTAGTGCAAAGATTCAGTAGCCCAAGTCAATAAAACACGACTGAGTTCTCTAACCTGAGAGTAAAAGTTGCAAAGTCACCTTCTCCAACAAGTCACAGTAGTCACCTGTGTCTAGAGCCATGCTAGGAATGCCGGCAGTAGAGACAGCCCGTGACCTCTACTTATTATTGGTGACCATCAGAAGCAGAAGAGGATAAATTCTTCTCCAAGACTGAGAAGATAACCACTCTGTCTTATAATCTTAACATAAGAGACCCAAATTTTCCATAATGATATTCATTATAATAGCATCTTTGGGTGACAAGTGACCATCTTCAATTTAACAGTCTTCCTGAGACATATAAATTCTTAAGAATAAAGAATATACACGAATTTTCCCTTTTAGTATGTTTCTCTATTAAGATATGCCTCCGTTGTTGTAAACACATACGCGTATGCATGTTGGAGGGTTTTGACAATTTCAATTATGTTTTGAATGTCCTCTTATCACTTAGTAATGATTATTTCTGACAAACCATAGTAAAACTACTACACCTCACCAACTCCTTCTCCTTTCTTTTATATACAACTTGTTATCTAAAAGTTTAGTACAGAGGGCTTGAATGCCTGCAATACCTTATATATTCTGTTCCCTGAGAGAGAGATAAGTATTATCTTAAGCTAGACAAGAGCAGAGCAAAACTCAGACCAATGTAAGAGATTTCAGTATTACAAGCATCAGTCTGGAATCTCACATCTTTAGGCTAGGTAACTTTACAGTGATCACACGGGCATATTTACCAGTTAGAAGTCCGATGAAAGAGTGTAAGGCCACCAATGATAATGCACTTTCAAAACGCTGGGTGAAGACCACAGAATTAACACTGATGACTCTGGTTGTGTTTGCTCCAAGTACTGGGTCAAATCACTGCTGTACATCAGTCAGCCCCACCTCCACGTGTCCAAGAATGGCTGTGGAATTTTGACTGACACTCCAGTGAGGCAGTGGGATTCCTAAACCAAAGTAAACTCTGCAGCCAGTGCTTGTTAACCTCTCCAGCTTAAAAATGAGCTGCTCTTCACTCTGGTTCTTTCCTTTAAAAAAAAGAAACAATTACTCTGTGACGTTTAAAAGAACACAGAAGCAGTTCCCTCTCCAGGGATATCCCTACTTACTTTCTCATAGCAATTCCCGTGACACTTTGTATCCTCTGTCTTCGTTATAGGACTTTACAGTCCTCCTAAGAACCACATAACAGCATGTACACTGACTGGTCTTTGGGATAAGAAACAAAGCATGGATGCATATTCTGCTTTGTGAAAAGCTGGAGATGAGGACAGCATTAGGCAGGCCCTGAAGCACTAACCACTTTAGGCTAATTCCTTTTGCCACATGAGGCAGCAGTATTTGGTGGGTATAATACACATGCAACATACAACCATCAAATAAATTAGAACAAAAATAAAGACCCCTCTAAAAAAAAAGGCTACATGCTAAAAGAGACTGCAAATGCATGTTTTCCCAGATCATTTATGGCAGTAATTCTCTCAGGATTAATGTTAATGACAGACACCCTCATGCACTCACATATTAAATGGATATTTATCATGAGCCCACTGTATACATAGAGCTCTGCCACAAAGAGAGAGAGATCCCTGTGAGGTTTTTTATAATTTACCTCAAATACTTTAATAAAACTGTAGTGTGTATATGAGTGTTTGGTACTTTTAACCTATTTTCTTAAAGTGGGCAGTTGCCCTAGTTGAGAAAATTTATTCTAGAGCTTGTTACCTAGCATTTAATAAAAGTCCACAGTTTATTAATAGTTATCTTTATCTCCTCAGGAGATTGGCATAATAAATATTTACAATGAAGTTTTCACTAGAGAAATTAATGATATCAAAGACTTATGAATTGGCTAGAAATATTGGTGGCTAATTCCCTACTCTTACATAACAGGGTAAAAAAGTCTACCAAAGGCAGTTGCCTCAAGCTCAGTTCAGAAACGGCCCATTGTCTAGCTGTTGATTTTAGAGCATTCTTGTTTGCCTATGACTGGACGGTTAGCTCAGTTCTGTAGTTAGCATATTAAATGTGCTCCTCAGATGAACTGTTATTTATTGAAGCTACCGGTATTTACCAAGACAACCCCAAAACAGTGTCTGTCCAAATTTGCCGAGGTAGTTTAGAAAATTTCAGGGACCTCACATTCTAGAAAGGCAGCTTGTACACAGAAGACAACCCCACAGAAAGATTCATGGATAGAAGACCATGAAGTTTCCTGGAGTCATGGGAAATCCAGCTGTTCAGATAAAAATAGCTGCGACTCATAGTACAAGGAACTTTCACCTACATCTATGCATGACCCATTTTTTTCCCTTTTATGACCTTCACGTTGCAGAAGTGAAGGGAATCTTAGGAAGCATCTAGTTCTGATCACTTAACAGATGAGGGTTCAGAGACTCATAGATTTAGAAACACTTGTTCTAAATCCTAATGGTCATTTTTAAAAATCCTTAACTAGAATATCTTTTTCTCCTTATGTTTCTATTTTGCCCACTTGTTACCTCTTTTCTACAGCTCTTCCCTCAATTTCTGCCGTGATATTTATTTGATAAAATATTCCTTTCTTTTTGGGGGTATGTCATTATTCTTTTTTGTTTCCCTTCAGCAATCCTAGTCAACTTCATATTAAGCTCCTGGATTCCTCTATGATTGGAATAATTTATAACCCTCTTTGAGTCCTATACATTGTTATTAGTACATTGTTACTAGTATGAAGTTAATTTTTTAAAACTATTCTGGTTCTTTTATTTCTTTTTAGTTCTGAAATTTTATTATAAATAATTTTTAAATTTTAAAATTATTTAAATTAAATGTAGTCAATTTTTTTCTATTTTAATTAATGTATTCTCTTTCTCCCCCCTTATGTAAGATGACTTGAAGGATCCTTATCCTAGGGAAGGATAAGGAAGGGGAAAATGTTCCTTCACATATTATCCTGGGTCGGGTGTCATGCTAAATGCTATCATATGTCATTATTTGTTAGCCACATTTTTACAGATAAGTGACACAGAAAGGTTAAGAAAACTAGGTAAATATGAACATGTCCAGAATTATAGGTATATCTTGGAGATAATGTGGGTTTAGTTCCAAACCACTTTAATAAAGTGAAATAAGTAAATATTGAAATGAGTTACATTTTTTTTTTTGGTTTCCCAGTGTACATAAACGTTATATTTACACCAGTCTATTAGGTATGCAACATCACTATGTCTAAAAAATGTGCATACCTTAATTTAAAAAAACATTATTGCTGAAAAATACTAACAAGCATTTGAGCTTTCAGCAAGTCAATCTTTTTGCTGATTGTGGGGGGTTCTTGCCTCGATGTTGATGGCTGCTGTTTGATCAGGGTGGTGGTTGCTGAACGATGGGGTACTGTGGCAATTTCTTAAAGTAAGACAAAAATGAAGTTTGCCATATCACTTAACTCTTCCTTTCACAAAAGAATTCACTGCAGCATGCAATGCTGTTTAATAGCATTTTACCCACAGTAGAACTTCTTTCAAAACTAGAGACAACCCTCGGAAGCCCTGCACTGCTTTATCAACTGTGTTTATGCGATATTCTAAATCCGTTGTCATCATTTCAACAACATTCACAGCATCTTCACCAGAGTAGATGCCATCTCCAGAAGCCACGTTTTTTGCTCATTTATAAGAAATAACTTCTCCTTCATTATAATTTTATTGTGAGATTATATCAATTTAGTCACATTTTCAGGTGTCAATTTTAATTTTGGTTTTGTTGTTTCCACCACATCTAGAGTAACTTCCTCTACTGAAATCTTAAACCCCTCAAAGTTATGAATTAGGGTTGAAATAAACTTCTTCCAAACTCCTGTAAATGTTGATATTTTGACCTCCTCCCATGAATCACAAATATTCTCAATGCCATCTAGAATGATTAATCCTTTCCAGAAGGTTTTCAATTTATTTTGCCCAGGTCTATCAGAGAAATCACTATGTATGGCAGCTATAGCCTACAAAAAGTATTTCTCACACAAGTCTTGAAAGTAACAATGACTCCTTGATCTCCAGGCTGCAGAATGGATGTTGCATCAGCAGGCATGACAACAACATTAATCTCACTGTGCATCTCCATCAGAGGCCTTGGTTGACGGGGTGCACTGTCAATCGTCAGTGACGTTTTAAAAGGAATCTTTTTATTCCGAGCAGGTTTCAACATTGGAAACTGTAAACATGTTACAAGCTGTAAACATGTGTTGTCATCCAGTCTTTGCTGTTTCACTTATAAAGCACAGGCAGAGTAGATTTAGTAGCATTCTTAAGGGCCCTAGGATTTTTGGAATGGTAAATGAGCATTGGCTTCAACGTTAAGTCACCAGCTGAATTAGCCTCTAAGAGAAATTCAGCCTATCTGAATAGTTTTGAAGTTTTGAAGCCAAACATTGACTTCTCCTCTGTAGCTATGAAGGTCCTAGATGGCATCTTCTTCCAACAGCAGGTTGATTCACCTACATTGATAATCTGCTGTTTATCACCTTCATCAATGATCCTGGCAAGATTTTGTGGATAAGTTGCTGCAGCTTCTACATACATCAGCCCTTGGTGCTTCACTTTGCACTTCTAATGTTATGGAGATAGCTTCTTTCCTTAAACCTCATGAATCAAACGCTGCTAGCTTTCAAATTTTCTTCTGCAGCTTCCTCACCAATCTCAGCTTCCATAGAATTGAAGACAGTTAGGGCCTTATTTTTTATTATGCTTTGGCTTAAGGGAATATTGTTGCTGGTTCAATCTATCCAAAGTCTCTCCATATCAGCAATAAGTCTGTTTCACTTTCTTATCATTCATGTGTTCACTGGAGTAGCACTTTAAATTTCCTTCAAGAACTTTTCCTTTGCAGTCTCATCTTGGCTTAACCATCTGGTACAAGAGGCCTAGCTTTTGGTCTATCTCTGCTTTTGACATGTCTTCCTCACTAAACTTAATCATTTCTAGCTTTTTATTTAAAGTAGGAGACATGCAATTCCTCCTTTCACTTGGACATTTAGAGGCCATCGTAGGCCTAGTTTCATTACTGTTGTGTCTCAGGGAATAGGGAGGCTCCAGGAGAGGGAGAGAGATGGTCCATGGAGCAGTCAGAACACACAAAACATTTATTAAGTTTTCCTTCTTATATGGATGTACATGGTTCATGGTATTTCCAAACAATGATAGTAGTAACAAAGATTGCCTATCCAGATCACCATAATAGAGGTAATAATGAAAATGTTTGACATATTGAGAGAATTACCAAACTGAGACATGAAGTGGGCATGTGCTGTTGATTAAATGGTACTGACGGGCCTGCTCAACGCAGTGTTGCCACAAACCTTCAGTTTGTAAAAGTGCAGTATCTGTGAAGAGCAATAAATTGAAGTACAATAAAACAAGGTATGCCTGGAGTATAAAGCAGGTTACCTTGAGTTTATGTGTCCAGTTGGACTGAAATATCAAAGATCAGCAAAAAACCATAAAGGTACATGGTAAAGTATAAGCATTTATTACTAATATCTAAATCCTTGCCTAAGCAATATAAATCTCCCAGAGTTGCATTTGTCTATCCTACTTTGTTGTTTTAAAATTACCTTCATCATTTGTATACCTAGATTACCATTAAAACAATACATTTATTCACATTGACATTTAATAAACTAATCCTTGAGACCAGATATTTCTGGGTCCAGTGAATATGACAATAAAATAAATAAAACTCTAGCTTAATGGTAATAAACTTAAACAAATATATAGAAAAAATTATAGAATAGCACAATAGGTGGTACAATGTAAGGTTTATAGTACAACCTATAAAAGGGGGTGGCTGTAGAAGGAGAGATGGCAAGCTCCACAGAGAAAATGACATTCCAGCCCCTTTCTCAAACCTACGTCAGAGATCAATTACCAGGCACTGGAGAGGCAGGATGGAGGCAGAGGATATTTCCCCAACCATAGAACAATTTAGCAATTTCTACCACAAGCCAAGGACTTAAAGAAAGTAAATATAAATACTTTTTGTGGTAACTTCACAATATATGAGGGGAAAAAAATGATTTCATCTTAATTAAGCACCTCCTATGTTCAGGCATTATTTGAAAAAAATGAAGTTTTTGTCTTATAATTCAAAAGCAATTAGTCTCAAACTGCTAAAAGTTCTAACTTTATTTGTAAAAAGCACAAATAGACACTAAACATTCTGCTTCAAAGCACAAAAATTTTACTTGATGCTAGAAGAGATGAACATATTTGATGCATTTTATAAAGTATCTTTATTGTTACTTGGTAAGTTTAGAGCTCTAAATTTAGACAATAAGAGCAAATATGTTGACTTGTTATAAAAGCACACCCAGATTTAATTTGAAAATAATAGATGCAAAATTAAAGGTCTATATATAACTTTGGAAGCACTTTAATGATTTTTAAATCTAAAACTATTCAAACTAAAAATATTAAAATGTGTTTATGGCCATTACTGATTTCTTTGCTGTTTTGATAAGTAATGATAAGTAATTTTAAAAAGATCTTAGCATATTTGTCCTTAACTGTGGGTAAAAGCATATCATCTTACTGAGAATGTTAGAAGTTAGAAAAAGCAAACAGACTCAGGCCTACGGAAACAAGAAATCTGAGATCGTATAAATAATAATTCCCAATAAAATGAAAAGTAATACAATCTTATTTAAACAAATTAAATACAGTTGGAATTTTTTTCCATTTGAAAGAAGACAAATAAAATTTTCTTTGTTCTGTTTTTCACTCTAAAACATTCCTAAAATACGGATAGCCTACGTTGTAGCACAATAAGAGGAAGTTAGCTTTTTAGAAATACTATTTTTTTTTTTTTTTTGAGACAGAGTCTCACTCTGTCGCCCCTAGTAGAGTGCTGTGGCATCATCATAGCTCACTGCAGCCTCAAATTCCTGGGCTCAAATAATCCTCCTGCCTCAGTCTCCTGAGTAGCTGAGAGTATAGGAGCATGCCACAATGCCCAGCTAACTTTTCTATTTTTAGAAGAGATGGAGTCTCACTCTTCCTCAGGCTGGTCTTGAACTTCTGAGTTCAAGCAATCCTCCTGCCTCGGCCTCCCAAAGCGCTATGATTACAGGCGTGAGCCACTGCACCTGGCATTACTGATTTTTTTCCCTTAATCTTCTTTATTCCCCTTTCTTTAAAAGTCCTCCAGCAATCTCTGATCACTCATTTTAAATTCTATTCTACAGGTGCCATACAAATATAACATTTTCTGGTCACATTCATTTCCAAGCTCTACTAACTTTCCCAGGAGTAGAGGCCAGTCTGAGGACAGCACACTCCCTCCATGTGTAACTTACCCCTGGCCTCTGCTGGTAGTTTTTACTACAGTCTCTCCTTCTCTATCAGTCAACTGAGTTAGATAAAAAGCAACAGACTGTTGCTTTCCCTATCAGAGGTAACCCCCAAAGTCACTGGAACAGGACAAGATTCCTTTTACCCCAAACTTAGGTGAGCTTCAATCTTTAAGCCCATGAATAAATGTTCAGATACATGAGCAACCTCGTAGAATGAGGTCACTGGGGAAATAATTATTTAAATCTATTTGCAATTCCACCTACATAGTATCTTACACCCCTTCTTCCTTTGGGGTAAGTAGAACCAAGGCTGTTTCTGGTGAGTACTTTAAAAGTCATTGTGCTTATCGCCAGAATCTGATTGAAGTACACGTGACATACTTTTGTTGCGTGTTGATGGACTTTTTAAACAATCACATCACCATTTTTACTCCCTGTGAATATCACTTCATAATGAATTTGTGAAATAATAGTATTTTTTTTTTTGAGGCATGTTTATTGAAAAACCCAAGTTGTGTCATGTTACACTCATAGCTAACCCGAAGAGTGCTTTCTGCAGCCCAGACAGTGCTTAACCAGACACCATTCTGAAAACATTATAGAACCATCTAAATTCATCTTCACAACCCTTTAAGTATTACTATTTTCTCAATATTACGAATGTCAGGAGTGATGCTCTGAGAGATTAAGTAACTTGCTCAAGGTCAAGTAGTGCTAAGAGTTAAACACTGGCAGCTGCATTCAGACCTTGCTTTTTTAGCCATTATTGTATCACACAATTATTAATATCTATTACTATCCATAAAACAATGTAACAAAGAAAAAGCATTTATGAAATTTATGATATCTCTCTTGACATTTTCACAAGAGAATAAGTATTATATGTAACAAAAAATAGAAATATATACATAAATACAATAAAATTCTGCCCACATCTAAGTAGACTTTGTAACTAATTTAGGCATGACCATATTTGGGTACTTTAATGTCTTATCAGCCTTTCTTCCACCGTAACACCCCATATGATAGCAGCACAGATATAATTGAAGACAATATCATATCCATTTGACAAAAGAAAACTTCATGGTGTCTAATAAATATTTGAAGATTTTATCATACCGCAGTTTTCCTTTTTAAAATGATTGAAGACAAACATATTTTAATTTTCAAAAATTGAAGTTATGTAAATTGAAATAGGACCTGCCCTGGCAGAAGCTACTGCCACTCCTTCCATCTGATCTCTACTAACGGATCTCTGAGTTTGTATTACAGGTATTTCATGTCTGTGTGATTCCAAGACCTCTCCCAAGCTTCAGGGGTTGAATATTGATCAGTCTAAGCCAATAATTCTTTGGCAATAAGAGATGTATACCAAACATATAACAAAATGCCAACCACTGAGGTAAAGGAAAGTCAGCCAGAGAGTTTTAGTGACAGTTTTTCTCAGTTTTAAAAGGCTGACTTCCTACTGAGTCTAGCTTCTTATTGCCATCGGACATTGTGATATAAAGACATGATGTTTGAAATCGCTGCAGCCTCTTTGCACCCATGAGATAAAAGCCAAGAAAAACCAACATAGAGGCCTAACATTGGTAGGCTCATGAATTAACCAGCTTGGAATCATCCTGTGTATTGACTCCTTGTTATATGAAAAAAATTAATGTTTTCCTATGATGTGAGCTACTTTTTTTGCAGTATTTTGTTATTTGTAGACAAAAGCATCCCAATTGATACAATGATAGACCTCAGAAAATGTTTGCTGAGATTTCCATAGTGCTTGTCAAATAATAAATATTAAGAAATAATTATCAACTTCCAGAAGGCTTGCCCATATATTTTTGCCTAATATATTTTTAAATGGTTATCAGAATACTATCTTGATAACAATTATTTGCTCAGATTTTATTGTGTGCATATATACATACAGATAATCCCTGAATTATGATGGTTCAGCTTTATGATGGTGCAAAAATAATAATCAGTAGAAACCATACTGTAATGCAGTATTCAATAAATTACATGATATATTTAGCACAATTATAAAATATGCTTTGTGTTAGATGATTTTGCCAATTCTAGGCTAATGTAAGTGTTCTGAGCCAATTTAAGATATAGGGTAAGCCATGACGTTGAGTAGGTTAGGTAAATTAATTGCATTTTTGACTTACATTATTTGGACATTTTCAGTTCACAATTGGTTTATTGAGATGAAACCCTATTGTAAGTCAATGAGTATCTGTACAATCAAATTAAAATAAAGAACAAAGAAATCCTACAAGATTTCCTAACATCTAGAAGGATATATTTCTTCAAAAGAAGAATTACATGTTTGAAAAATCAAATCAAAATTCAAAATAAAAATTAAATACAAGTTTATATCACTCCAGGAATTAGAATTGTCTAACCTGACAAAGGAAATGTGAAATATATAATTAACTAATTGGAACCAAAGAAAAGCTATCACAGTAACCGGGAAAGGGCCTTTCATTTGTTTTGGCAAGACTATCAGGGAAACTCTATAGGTTTTCTTGAAACTTCCTTTGATTTCCTGTGATTTCTTTGCAGATATTATAAAAAATAAGGAAAAAAGACAATTCTAAGTTTTAGGTTAAAAGGAAGGAAAGGTGCTACAAAACTAATTTATTCAATCAACACTTACTGACCATGAATTATTAATATACTCCACACCTTGAGCTTGGCACTGGGTTACAAAGATGAAGAAAATGTAATCTTGACTGGATCGTGGTTTTGTTAAGAAGAGATGTATTGTAAAATAATAGAAAGGGGTTTCAATGGATAAATAGACATTTTCCAATCACAGATGATGGAGAAAGAGCAATAGAAGCAGAAAAAACAGAACGCGCAAATTCAGAGGCGGGAAGGGAGTGATGTGTTCGGAAGAGTACAAAAACTCTTTTTAGAGAGGTATCAAAAGCGAGGAGAGTGAGTGGAGCCCAGACCTTGAAGCTCCCTGCACGACATTCTGAGGAGCTTGAACTTTATTCTGTAAGCAGAATAGAACCTTTAAGTAATTATAAGTGGGAAGGGGGACAGGATGAGTTTGCACTTTTAAAAGATCACATGAAAAGCAGTAAATTGGGCTGAGAAGTCCAGCTACTTGACTAATAAAATAATGCTGGCAAGACGTAGGCCCTGAACTAGAACTTGTATTCAGCTTAATGAAGAGAAGGTGTACCCATTCTAGACAGGTTGAATTAATGGGGAATGTGCTTGCAGTGTATAGGGACAGCCATGGCAAAGAGGGCCGTAAAATTGGAAAGCAACCCTTAAGAGTCATTAGCATGAGTGGGAAAAATACTCTTGGTAAGCTTTTTTGATATCATTCTGGAATATAATAGCAAGGGTAGAAAGAAGAGAACTAATGAAAAGTAACAGTCTCTATAAAAGCAGAGGAAAACAAAAACACACTAAGGGTCAAAGGACCCAGAAACTTTGCACTTATTTTATATTGGCTCTAGTTGAAGTGACAAATACAAGCATAAAGCTCACAAATAGCAGAGCAGATAACAAGGATACCAATGGTTTTCAATTGACATTAAGAAATATTTAATCTCCTAATTTCACATTACAAACGGTGTCCTGGGGTTGGGGTTTGGCTCCCAGATTTGGCTTCCAAGATAGTGCAGAATCAGGGCAGCATTTCAGTATCATGGATGGGGGTGCAGCGAGGGGCAGACGGAGGGGATAAGAGACAGGGCAAAGGCCAAGAGACAGAAAGCTCCCCTGCAAAATGTCACAGACCAAAAGGCAGGAGACGCTGTAATTTCATCTACATAGTGTAAACTCAGAAACTAGACTCAAGAAGAATCTCATTAGAAAAAATCAATGGATAAAATGATTATATGAACCTGGTTTTAGGTGAACATATGTATAGATTATCTTGTTGGTCAGTGAGTACATAAATGTAAATGCATTATGATGGTTTAAAAATGTGGGATAAAGAAAAAAAACCTATGCCTAAACCCGATGGAAAATGAGGAGGCTCTCCAAGACGTAATCTAGGTAGTTTTTATGATTGAAAACAATCACCACTGTTGCCCTCAAGGTTGTTATGCTCTGGAAACAAGAATTACACATAAGCAAAAAAGAGAATGATGCCCATTTTATTCTAGTATAATTTGTACAACCAGTTTAAGAATATCTGTGATGTATCAAAAGTTTGGAGAAACACACCGAGTATAGGAACATTGCTGCCAAGAAAATGAATAGCGTTCTCTTTTATTTCCATTTCAAATAGATACCTGCTGCTAAGCTAGACACATGCAATATCCCTTTGACATTCAAAAAAAAAAGTAATAAATGTTCATCTGTAGAAACTTTCCAGACAGTAATATTAAAGAACAATCATATCCAAAAGCATTTAGCTAACTATATGCAAATTTGACCCTGCCTAAAAGACTCCAAGAGTAGTATCTTAACTTCCCAATTAACTAATGGACATTTTTATATTTGTATCATTTGCTTTTTATTACTGTTTCCAAAAAAATCAACTTAGTTTTCAGGATCCTGCTCTAATTTAACTTTTGAACCATTCAAATTTAAGGATCAAAGATGATCCATGGGCTGTGTAAGACTTGAATAAGTCCCATCTCCTAGGCCCACGACAGGCATCTCTAATCTTTAAAAATATTTAAGCCACACTGTTCCACCAAGAGTTAAAATGTTCAACTGAAATTTTTACTTCTTAACTTCAGTTTCATGTTCAGTAAATTATTATTTCTGGCTAATATGTAACAGAGCTATATGTTTTCCTCAAAAACAGGAAAGATGAAATAGGATCCCATGAAAGGATAAACCTTAAGGAGAAAGTGAAGAACGGACATCTTTCTTTGTTTAGATGATGTCTCCAAATAACTAAAGGGCACACTCTGTAAAGTTCAATCAAAATAGCTTATTAACAAGGTAACATGAGAAATAAAGCAGAGATAGAAATCATTTTCTTTTGTATTGCTTTTGTCATATTTTAAAACCAACCAAAAAAAAAATACCAAGGATAGAGAAAATAATCATACATATGGCACTGAAACCTTAAATTTATTATGCAGCTCATATTTAAAAAGCATATATGTAAAGCAAAGAAATTGGTATACTTAACAATATTCTAAATGTCTGAAATATTACATTGCTCAAAGGAAAGACACTTTTTCTATGTATGGCTTATAGAATCAGGCGTAATTATAGCTTTATCTCACCTCCTTCACTCTTTCCCCATCCGGCACTTCCTCTACAGACTTACAAGAAGTTTCAAAGAAAATTATTAGCATGGTATGTTTTCACTCACTGAATCCATACATTACTGAAATATATTGAATATCATTCAATCATGAACTTGAATTACTTACTAGATGTTCTTTAAAGCATATTATGAATGTTTTTTGTATTCTTAAAAATTGCTGAGTGGATTTATAGTGTTAACACAAAAATAACTATTTGAAGTAATTCATGTTAATTAACAAAATTTAGTCATTCCACTATATATATATATATATATGTATATACACACACACACACTTCAAAACAGGTTGTATACAATACATGCAATTTTATCTGTCAATGTAAAAAATAAAATTAAAAATATCAAAAAGTCAACAAAAGAGAGTCTATTGTTATATAACAAAAAAAAATCAGATTATACCATATGTTTCAGGAGGTATCTGGAATATCTAAATAGAAAGTTGAGCATATATATTTAACCACATTTATATAAATTCTACTGAGATGCATATTTTCAGAAATACATTGATTTAAGAATTTCCAACTTTAAGATTTTACAACTCAACATCAAGCTCTTTTTCTTTGTAGGAAGCAGAAAGACCCTTCACTTTCTTTACAAATAATCTTCACTAAGTAAAATTAAAATTACATTTCATTTTATTTCAGATTTACTAATGGTATATATTTAAGTAACAAATTAGACTTACAGTGTAAGTTCAAAAGAGTGAATCAATTCCCTTAAAAATTTGTGCATGTTATAGTTATTATACACAGATTGATCTCTTGTGATTCTTATCAGTTATCAGATTGTTGGCATGATAGGAAAAACATTTTGTATCACCCAATGTGTGGAGCGTACCATAGGTATTGGGGAGGAATTTACCAGCGAACTTTACTAGAATCTTATCCGAGTCACCAAAGTAGTGGAAATTAGATTTCGGGTATGTAGGTTTAATTACTGAAGTAACAAAGAACTTCGTCATGAGAAAGAGAAAACAGCCCGACATCCAGAAGCTAGCCTGCTCCTATTAGTTAGGTCTTGTTTCTAGATACTGGCCTGGCACTCAGAGCTAGGCCCTGGATTTTTCCTGTTGAACATAATTCATAGAAGGTTAAGTTCAGATAAGACCACTATGTGACCACGATGGAACAGGACAAAACAAGACCCCTCGATAATCATGCCTGAACACAGACGTGTGTTATGAACATTGTCCAAGCCACAGATATCACACATTCCCTTTCCCACCTAATATGAGTGACTGCTGCTTCTTTATCAATTACAGCTTTAGCCTCAGTCTAGTCTTCCCTCTTCCTAGATAAGATAAAGACACCCAACCATAAAATTACCCCGCCTCCTGACTACATCCAATTAACTGCAAACCTCTACTACCTTCAACATCACCTCCTCCCCCAATCAACTAACCAAAGTCTAAATTCTATAACAGATTTTTCTCTAACACTGTCTTACTGAGTCACCCTCAATTCCCTCTCATACACTTCTCTCTTTGCAGTGAGTAACAAACTCGACTGGTCAACTACAGATGTGGTTCTAGTGGTCTTTGACTAAAAGACATGGACAGTAATAAGTCACTTAAAAAGCATGATCCTAATACCAGTGTTATCAGGAGGCTATGATGTGTTTGGTAGTACAATCTCTCAGAACTTTTAAGAATAGAACTTCAAAGGAGGAAAATTGGAAGATGCCATCGTGATGAGGAACAGAAGAGATTATGATAGGTGTGCAAAATGACATTAGACAAAGATTTTGAGGTTAGAGCAGCCCTGTCAAGTGTGGAAGAAAATAGCAAGCCAAGATGAGGAACACGGCCAGGTTACAACGGAGGGACAGGTCAACTGCTGTCCCTCAAAACTTCTCCCACTCTTTTTTTTTTTTGGAGAACTGAAACCTGCCTCCCTGCCTTAGGCCAGTGGTAGAGAGGAGCAGGGAGAGGGTCTTTTGTTCTTATCCCAGGTGGCACCAGCCCCCAGGTGAAACTCCCAAGAGCTTTATTATGATTCTGTTTCAAAAGATGATAGAGAATTCTAAATCTGTATCACCAAAACTTTACTAAAGTGAGGATGTCTCAGCCACCACATTCAAGATATACCATTCTTATATCTACAAAACAGGACATAAGAATAGCAAAACATTATTAGGAAAATAACAACCCTCCCAGTAAACGGCTGTCAAAATAATAGTCGGTGAATTTTTAAATAATTTCTTAGAAGGGATTAAAACACACTCTGTCTTTAGAAGGGAAGAAAATCTTGGTAATCAGTGAGGTGGGAACTACAGGGTACAAATGCAGAGTAGGAAAACCATAAGAGTAATGGTGATGATATTACAAATAACAACATAGCAAAAATGAATTCCGTAAACATAACACTGTACCAAGTTAAGCATTTTTGATTACTCTCATGCATACCAATTTGAGGACCACTGTGCTAAGCCTTGCCTGATTTAGTCAGCTGTTAAAACTGAGCTGTGTGCTTTGACATAATACTTCTCACTCTCTAGTTTCCAACATTCACTTGCCTTGTTTTCCAAGAGTAGGAAGAACTTAAAACTAGATCAGAAGCTGAGCTTGGCTTGCCTTTCATAGTGCATGTCCTTTCCTAATCTTATCTTGCCCTCAACCCTTTGCCTGCATGGCAAGCACCTGCTGAATAATTATGCCTGTAAGCTGAACCACATTCTGATCTGGCTGCCTTTACTAGCAGACCAGAGCCTAGAAGATAGGCAAAATCTAGCTCCAGCCTTTTTGCTGATATTATCTTCTGGCTCCAGAATTGTTACTATCTCTCCTATCCAGTTCTTTCTTGTTGTTGAAGTGTTCCGCTTACATTTGAAATTACTTCCCTATCACAGTTTGAATCAGTAACTTTATTTCTTGAAATTTATGTATACTTTTATTTTCCCAGTGACATTGACATGTTTTATTCATAAGTAGCCCTTGCAAGAGTAAAATAAGATAAATTCCTTAAGTATTCTTAGTTTGGACTTTTAATTGGAATAAAATGTGAGAATCAACAAAACAACCCCCTCCCAAGTAGCTCACAGCATGTCTAGGAAGTCAGATTCATAAACAAGCAATTATGATAGATTGTCACACCTGCACCCAGGTGGGAAGACAGAATGCTGGGCTTAGTGGAGGAAGTGATACCTTCCTTGAGAATTGTAGCATACAGGTTCAGGTAAAGAGGGTGGGAGAGGTTATAGGGGATCAAAGGCCTTCCCCCAAATAGAGGTCCAGGGGAAAGCATACAAAAGAGAGAACATACAACTGGGGAAGCATATTTTGGTAAAGATTTGGTACAGTATAGGAGTTTCGGGAGAGCAAAACACTAGAAAGGTGGGTACAGATGACCATGATTATGAAGCCCTAATATAACACATAATATACCAAACTGAAGCAGGTGCCTTGAATACATAGAAATTTATTTCCTCGGGAATTTATCTTGAAAGCATATAGAACTACAAGGTTTTTAGGGAGGGAGTACATGATAAAATTTGGGTTTAGAAGGTAGCCCTGGCATCAGCATGGAGAAAGGACTGGAGAGACGGCAAAAGGAAACCTGTCGAAATAATCTAGGCAGGAAATTACATGGTTTGACTTGAAAAGAGGCTCTAGAGAGGGAGAAGTTGGCAAAGATTTCAGAAATATTTAGTGTATGTGTGGAGATATTTAGAAAGTAGCATGAATAGCTAAGCCTTGGTGAGTAATTACATAGGCAGAGGGGAAAAATAATCAAGAATGAGTCCCAGGTTTCAAGCTTTAGTAACAAGATGAAAGGAGATATTAAATAGTATTAACCTGGAGGAGAAAGAGTTGAGACTAGATTTGGGGGTGAGGTGGGGTTAGCCCAGTCTGGGTTTAATATTAGCGTTTTCACTAACTAGCTGCAAGACTCTGGGCCAGTTTTAAAATTTCTCCAAGTCTGTTTACTCATTTGTGAAATGGGGATAACACTATCTACTTAAAATTATTGTAAAAATTAAATAGTTAACCCTCATATAGCATTTAGCACATATAAGGGATTTGCATTAAATATTTTACATTGATTAACTTGCTTATTTTGAACAATTATCCTATAAAGTAGTTACTGTTATTATCTCTATTTTATAGATAGCAAACCTCTTTGTGCCTCTGTTTCCCTAACTTGCTCAAGGTCTCAAAGCTGGGAAGTGACAAGTCCAAGTCTCAAACCTACGCAATCTGACAATAGTGTGCCTCAACCAATAATTTATGACGTTTCTCATTAAATAATAGGCACTTTACATAATTATCAGAGTGCTTTGCAGTCACTGAATAGCTATTATAATTTAATCCATTCACTTATTTAAAAATAATTTGCAGTGTACACATTTTATTGAACACTAGGATAGGTTGGAAGATAGCATAAGACACTCACTTTGGGATTATTTATAATTTAATTTTGAACATAAAGATAATACACAGCATGAATCAGAACACAGTGACAATGTTATGTAATAAAGAGTTTAGATACTTTCAACTCAAGTTATGGAGAGTCCACATCTAAAACTCAACCAAGAGTCACAGGGATGTATGGGCCTGAAGAGTGACCAGGGTCTCTTCCACATACAGATTATAGAAGTCTTGAAAATGGCTAAGATCACTTAGAAGGTAGGGTGTGGGGTGGGAGAGCCTAGAAAATCTGCAGAAATGGAAAGTGGGGAAAACAATTGACCAACCAAGGGTATAAAAGCTCACTTAACTTCTACGAGCCTCTGAGTTCTTCTATGTAAAAATTAGTGGTTTAAGAGTATACTACGAACTATCCCCATGTCTAATGTTTGCAGCTTTTGCTGTGAAAAAAAATGTAAACATGGTGAGAGCAGCTGAAAGATTTCCAACTCTAAGCTTCAGGAAAAAGCCAAGCTTCATAGCTGTTGCTTTGCCATGGTAAATAATTAGTAAGCCTTTCTTTTTTTACAAAAGACCATTCAGATTGTTTTGACTGCTTTTATTTGTTCTACAAGATTTCAGCTTCAGAAAGGCTCTGGCTGTTACTATGTACAGAAGTTTGCACGGGAGATTTGAGAGAACAAAATGGCACCGTTAATACTCAAGAGGAATGTTAATGGGTAGAGGAGATAATGGGAATAATTACAGTAAGCTTCTTTTCTGTTTGCCTCTTAATACTAGGATTTGCTTTTTCCCTTGCTTAATCTTATATTTCCCGACTTCATCTGGTAAAACAAATAGAATATCATTGAACTATTGTAATAGGTCTACAGTACAAGGATGCAATACACAGAAGTTTGGAAGACTAAGGGGAAGGAACTTTCAAGAGACCCTTGATGAAGTCACAAAGGAATTAAGGGATGGAGAAAAAATGACTGCACCTTTACCACTGGCCACCACCTCCAACCCCCAGGAAGGGTTTTGGGGAACTGTGTGACTAGGCTAGCAAAGAAGAGCTACTGTGCATGCTGTAGTTGTTCATACACTGAAAAGTGAAGAAATCACAACTCCTTACCTGGAGTCAAGGTTAGCAAAGCTCTAAGATGACTGTTGGACCCAGTGTGGAACCAACTGGCTGAATGTTTCTCTCTGGTTTCATCCAAATTCAATACATGTAGCAAAGATGTCTAAGAGACTCAACACAGAAACAAATATATCTAAGTTTTGCATGAAGATTGCAGAAAAGATCTAAGACTTCAGTGAGTGGCATTAGGTGAAATGAATGAGCTTCATGGACTGATTTGCTGAGAAATTGCCAGCATCTGGGAGTCCACATACTAGTGTAACTGTAGAATATTTCTCTTTTAAATTTCGCAAATAGTTTTATGAGTAGAGGATACTGCAAACACAAACCCAGCCAGACATGTCAGGAAAGACAGGGGTAATAACGTTACATAAATCTATCTGTCTGAGGATTTCACTCACAAAAAACTGCACAGACTAAGTATTTTATGGTACAATTTGGATACTTTTAAAAAATAGTGCTAAGCATAACAAATATGTTTTAAATTATTTAAATTATTCAAAATTCTTAAAATTTTAATCATAATTTTTAGTCAAAGGTGAACATTTTAGGTTAGGAAAAATTTAGATGTAATGTTTTAAAATTAATGAATAGAATCTATCTATTGGGTGCTTAGCATGAATTGACCACTGGGACATTGTGTATACTAACAGAAGAAGTTACAAATGACCCCTGCCTTTATGGAATTTATGTATTACCAAGATGCTCCGATTATAAGCAATAGCAAAGGTCTATAAGCAGTGCCCTTATGACTGTATATTATCATGTCACAGCTTGTACCATACTGTATCGTAATTCTGCATCTACGTGTCTGATCAGATGCACTGTTGCCCACACAGCTCTTAAAAGGATGGGGCTTATAGAAACTAGAGGTCTCCCCAAGAGATCAAGTAAAAACTTAGCATTTGTTCCCATTTCAGGCAAAACAGTTCAACAAGCAGTAAAGGAAGTTATCAAACCTAAAGCTGAGAGTCCATGCTGAATTTATGTTATTTTATTCTGGAGAGGTTTCTACATGCTGTATGAAATTACTTAGCATTTTAAGAGTAAACCAGGTATTTGAAAAGGCAATGACAAAAAGCTTAAAGCAATGACAAAAAGTTTAGAACAGGCAAGGAAAACAACTTGTATCTTCCTTCTACTTCTGTAAATATAACCATCACCTGTTTGGCCCAATTTTTCCCAGGAGATTGATAGCTCATTAAGGGGGCTCTTTGTGTGGGGTAGAGAAAGCGGCAAAATTCAACCTGTGCTCTCATCATTTACTAAGCAAACAGTTTGTTTTTGCTTTTTAACTATCACCAAAATCTTTCATTCTATATGAACAAAATTTAGAACAACCACCTGTAAATGATCCTGGGTTCTTATAAAGGTTAAGTATAATAACCTTTATAAGGTTCTTATAAAGGTTAAGTATATTTCTAATAGTGATCCCTAGAGCACAATACTCATTAAAAATTTTTGAAAAAATATGCCAATGAATAAATAAGTTGGAAAGATAGCAACGCCATCATTTTTTCAACCAATTTAAGTTTTTGGT